>JACCGJ010016204.1:0-64150 GCA_013407085.1 Atriophallophorus winterbourni | reverse complement strand
TCAACAAGTTATTAGAGTTATATAAGAAACATTCATCTAATAAATGTAATAAGACATTATCTAGCAACCAGTATTCTAGTGTTTTGAATTTATCTAATCGGCAACTTTCGCAAGCTGGGCAAAGATTGTTGGAGAAGGGCTTGAATTTCTGCATAAGTAAGAGCTTTATGAAGGCTGAGGATATTATCCCATGTATTGAGGGGTCATTAAATGCACTTCCTAATGAACAGGCAGACTCGATAAGAAACTGTATCGTTGGCGTCATTAAAAAACAGGAACAAGGCGATGCAAACCTTGATTCACATGAAAGACAAGCACTTCTTACGCTGAAGCAAGATGCGAATATAGTCATTACTAAGGCTGATAAAGGGAAAGTAACGGTAATTTTGAACAAAAGAGATTATGTCGACAAGGTTGGGGTACACTTATCCGAGGGCCCTTATGAACGGATAGATAATGGAAAAATGAAAAGGGTAATTAATAACAGCAAAATGGTAGTCTCTAGTTATTTGCGTGGCGTTAATGAGAGTTTGGGAAAGGGCTTGTGGTATAACCTGTATCCCAAGTCTACTCTAACTCCTAGGTTCTACGGCCTGCCTAAAATACATAAAGATGGCATTCCTGTAAGACCTATCGTCGATGGTATCGGATAACCTGCACACGAGTTAGCTAGACATTTGGCTTATTTGTTGAAACCTCTAGTCGGCAATTCAGCCTCGTTCATCAAGAACGCATATGACTTTGCAGCACGCTTAAAGTCAGTAGCAATTGATGACGACGAAATAATGGTTAGCTTTGATGTTAGCGCTTTGTTCACCAACGTCGATACAACAAGTGCGTTAGAACTAGCTAGACAGGCCTTGGAATCTGATGCCAGCTTGTCAGATCGCACAAACTTGAGCGTCCAGCAAATTATCAACGGCGTATCGATCTGCCTAAACATGAACCATTTCATATTTAATGAGCAATTATATAGACAAAAAGAAGGGTTGGCGATGGGTTCACCGATATCTCCAGTACTTGCGAACATGTATATGGAGCATTTCGAGAACAAAGCCCTTAACAATGAAGGGCTCAAGCCAAAATTATGGTGGCGCTATGTTGATGACACATTTGTTATCATCAAGAGAGATCAGTTAGAGGCATTCTTCAACTATTTAAATGAAATAGACCCACGTATTACGGTCACAAAGGAAGTTGAGTCTTGCTCAGGCAATCTTCCATTTTTGGACTGTTTAGCACAAAAAGTAGACGGGAAAATAAAACCTTCTTTCTACCGGATACTTATCGATACAGATGCTGTACTACGATACTCTTCCGCTAATCCAAGACAAGTCTTTAGCTCCATATCTTGTTCCATTTTCCATAAGATAGAACACCTAAGCAGCAACGAAATAGACCGTAAACAGGCGCACCGTAAAGCGAGCCAAAGGCTCATTGACCACGGTTATCCAAAAAGTTTTGTAAAACGCCAATTGAGGAAGGTAAAATACCCGTCAGAAAAATCGGGGAAAAATTGGTGAGATACAGTTTGTATACCTTACGTAAAATGCACATCTGAAGTGATACGTAGAATCTTGAACCAGGCGGCCATACGCGTGATTTATAAGAAAGGGAAAACTATCCGTTCGGTTCTGATGCACCTCAAAGATAAGACACCTTTATCTAGCGTCACGAACAGCATCTACAGAATCAACTGTAAGGACTGTTCGGGTGTTTACATAGGCCAGACTTCCAGGGAAATCCACACTAGAATCGAAGAACACCGAAAGCGTGTACGGAGGCAGCCCCGGGATGCGAGGGAATATCAATCCCTTATTCGTGATTCCGCCTTGGCGGAGCACGTTTTAGATACGGGCCACAGTGTCGTTCTAGACAATGTGGAAATATTAAGACGCGGTATTAAACCGTATAGCGAACGCCTACATGCGGAGGCGGTCGAAATTGCGAAGGCAGGTCTACTGGCAGTCAATAAGGTGGATGGGGTAGAAATCTCCACAATCTGGCGCTCGGCACTAATGCAACGGTAAATAGTTATTATTCACCTTATACCTACTAGTTAATTAGATTATTGTTTTTCTTCAAAAATAGGTTAACCTTAACCCCGTTAGTTATGTACTTTTACGTATGTGGGCAGCTGTGTCAACTGACCTTGACCGTGTTCACTTGTATCGGATTGATTTGGATACACACGGTGAGGAAAATGGACCACTTGAACACACGCTATAGAACGCATCGAATCATGATTGCAAATTGGTTTAACTATCGCACCATTTTGTTGGTCATTTGCATATCGGGAACCATTAAATCTTGTGAGAATTATTATGATTTTGTATAATTTGTTCGATATCATTATGATATGATATGATTTATTACACATTTATAAATTGCTTAGAATTATTTTTCTCCGGAGTCAGTGGAAACATCAAACTTATTAAAATGCGATTATTATTTTAGCGGAAACGCGGGTGTTTGAAGTTTTGGCCCACATTCCCAGTACGACGAGACTTCAACGAGAAATGGAGTGTAAACCAAGGCAAACAGTTATTCATGATGCTTGCTGCATGCCCGTAAGTTACTGAAAATTATTAATAACTTTGTTACCAGTAATACGGATCGCATATCAATCCAGTACTTACAAACGGTGTTCATAGCATAATATGTTAATCTTATTATGATTATTAAATTTATATAATTTAATCTTGTGAACAAGAACGAAGTGTTTATTATTAGCACGCTGATCGCCATATTGGATCGAATTCGACCAACCCTGTATATCATATATATATCATACATATCATATATATATATATTGAAAAATTCGATAAATTTCGTAATTGATAACGAATTAAAATATCCATAAAAATTACAATAAAATGAATAATTGTAACTGTTCAAATAGAAGTGTGTTTGACAAAGCTATTGTGTTTCAATTCAGACCTTTGATATTAAATCATGGTTGATAACAATATGACACTTATGAAAGTGACTTTGAAAATGCTTTATATTTGAGAAGATTGCATTATTCCAGTAAGGTGTATATTTCGATCCTTGTCGAGATGGTCATTGAGAGTGAATCCTCTGGATGCGTTGTATGCGATTTTCACGGTTCACCACACTGTGTCAAAAAACTTAGGTTCGGTATTTTGAGCACGACTGTGTTAATTTGTCACTGGAAATGTACTAATACGGTTATACGTTACTATTTTCAGAACGCAAAGTTAAATTTAGATTATATAGAGATATTTTTCGAAATATTTTAACCACGAACGGCGTCTCACAAGATTCAAGTTTCGGTCTAATAATATTCTTATTATCTATAATTGATCTAACGAAACTCGTTGGCTAACATGTTATTTTCGCCGAAGTTGTAAAACATTGGACGATGTTCAACTTTTTTCAGGATTGCCTAGTATTACACGCACACTTAAATACGCTGCACCAGTGGTCAATTTAAAACAACATACCCTTCAACCCTCCCAAATGTCAAATGTTGCAAGTTGGGAAAGCTTTCCCTATTTGATACATAATTGACAGTTACACGGTTAAGTGTAGTAAATCGCATTGCGTGTGCAGAACTGTGAAAAACAGCTCGCAATGAGAGTCCGTTTATAAGCGTGTATTCAGCATACTGGGCTCACTTAAACGTTTGCAACCGCACTCTTCGTGAAAGATACTCCATTGGTACATACGTCATGGTGTGTACTATAGAGTACAAGCTTGCACATCATGAATAGAAAACGACTTCTCGCTCCTCAAAATGATTTTATCATAATGAAAGCGAAATGTTTACTGGGTTGCATAATAGACCATTTGAGCAGTGACTGACTAGACTTAGATTGTCCATCCTGGAGCGCAGACGCATCTGATCTGACCTAAGCCTGACAAACCGAATAATATTACCGAGTTTACAGTAATCCCCAATTAATTCTTTTTTACACGAATGCTGGGTAATACAAATTACTCAAACATATATTTTCTGTGACATCTCCTCGCTGAATGTCACAATCGAAATTACTTGTTCTCCTCCTTCGAAGCACATAGATGCAAACATTAAAGTAACGATTTTTTTTAACTTTTATTCATATGCCCCATGGTATTGTACAGCTATTTGATTTATTCACCAAAAATCTTGAATCTTGAATCCGTAAAAAATATTAGGACACTGTTTTGCGCAACAAAATGATTAGTTCGTGATCCCATATCAACATAGTAAACAGACTGGACCAATTCAATTAATTTCATTTTATATTGATTCCCATCAAATGTTTGAAACTGATCGCATTCATTGTCCTTGTTTCATTTCAATTATGCGTGTACTGCGAGCTTGACGTGGAATATCAAAACGGCTATCTTCCGCTGTATTCGTTTTTAAATTCTAAAAATGAATATTTTTCTTTATGGTCGATGCGATCAATAAACGGTTACGTTGTCAAAGAACGATGAATTTCTGGTTAACTACTCATTTTGAAATATCATAGCAGTCTGATCCATCTTACGTCTGGCTAGTTGTGGTAGTATTTCGTGAGCGTAAACCGATTAACTGACATAAATATTCTGACAGCAATGGTTTGATCGATTAAATATTATTTCGCAGTTTTATCGAAACGTGTATTGAAGAAATGAATCGGGGTCTATCATTTTTTTAGAAACTGAAGGCTTTCCGGTATTATTCGATGAGGTTGACTGTTAAAACGTTGAACTTCAAAATTAGATTAATAAGAATTAATTGATTAATTAAAATAAATGTTCAAACAAAATATTAATTTGCCTGCTTTTCCGTCACACACCCCACGACCGGTTTCGTGCTGTTTGCACTCATCAGGTATGGACAGTAAGATGAGTTTAGTTAATTATCACAAACAATTAAAAAGATTGCCGATTATCCGTAATTAATAATTATATATATATATATATATATATATATATATCTATCTCTCTCTATCATATCTCATCTCTATATATCTTCGCACCCGAGACAGGATATGCACTGCTGATGAGATGTAATAAGAGCGAAACTCGAGTCCAGTGCTTCCAATGTGGACCGTTGTGGTAAGCTTTGTTAATACTTCGAAAGACTTGGTACAGATGAGTAGACACAAAAAAAACAAAGTTTCATGTTTGGATGCTAATTCAATCATTGTGGAATGCATTTTTTCATTTTTAAGGATCGAACAAAACCCCCCAAACTTACACATTCTACGTCCATTTAATTATTAGGCCGATTAAATTCTGAAATTTCTCGGGAATTACGATTCTGTTACACTATTTTCATAATTTTCCGTCTATTAACGCGTTGCCATTTAAGGTCCCAAATATGTACATTACAAGGTTAAAAATGGTTTCCTGACTCACTTTTCAGTTTGAGTTGTCTGAGTGCTACGATTCCGGCTGGTTTTAGTGCGTCGAAAACTCCCAATAGCGCGAATATGCCGGGTATAGAGGTTTTCCAAAGAAGTTGAACCTTTGACAATAGTTTATCACCAAATTGATAAATATCGATACATTCGCAGGAGGTTGCATCCAAAACCGCACTATACACTTGAAAGCATAAAATACAATCGCGACATATATTAAAATCACACACACACATATATATATATATATATATATGTGTGTGTGTGTGTATGTATGTATGTATGTATTTTATGCTTTCAACAGTATAAAACGGTTGAGGATGTAACCGCCTGCAAATGTATCGATGTTTATCAATTTGGTGATCAACTATTGTCAAAGGTTCAACTTCTTTGGAAAACAACTTTACTTGGCAAATTCGCGCTATTGGGAGTTTTCGACGCACTAAAACCAGCCAAAATCCTAGCACTCAGACAACTCGAACTGGGAAGTGAGTCAGAAAACCATTTTTAAACTTGTAATGTACATATTTGGGACCTTAAATGGCAACGCGTTAATAGACGGAAAATTATGACAATACTGTAAGAGAATTGTAATTCCCGAGCAATTTGAAAATTTATTGGGTTTAATAATTAAATGGACGTAAAATGTGTAAACTCGGGGGGTTTTTCGATCCTCAAAAATAAAAAAATGCATTCCACAATGATTGAATTAGCATCCAAACACGAAACTTTGTTTTTGTGTCTACTCATCAGTACCAAGTTTTTCGAAGTATTCACAAAGCTTACCACAACGTTCCACATTGGAAGCACTGGACTCGAGTTTCGCTCTTATTAGAGCTCATCAGCCATGCATATCCTGTCTCGGGTCTGATTCGAACCCAGGACCTTCAACAACAACTATGCCCGTCAGATCTAATCAGTGTTAGCCTACAGTGTATCTGATGGGAATTCCTGACGAGGTGATAAGTTCGGTTGGACGACCACAATAGTTGTTGCTGGTTCCTTCTTGACTGGTTGGGCATGACGCTATTCAAATGTGCCAGTCTGGAGAGACACTCATGAAGATTTAATCGCGATCGGTCATACGGGGGTCGGTAGCTCAGACCGTAAGGCATGAGACTACAATTGTGAAGGTCCCGGGTTCGAGTCAGACCCGAGACAGGATATGCACTGCTGATGAGATGTAATGAGAGCGAAACTTGAGTGCAGTGCTTCCAATGTGGACCGTTGTGATAAGCTTTGTGAATACTCCGGAAGACTTTTTTACAGATGAGTAGACACAAAAACATAATGAACAAACTCTCCAAACACCCTTCAACGAAAATTTGCTTTGTATGAAATCCTGTACAAATTATAGTGAAAGTTAATGTATTAAATTGTCCATGCTTACCTATTTTGTTTCTATTGAATCCGTGTTTATGATTTTGAAGTCACTTTTGTAAAATATCACCGTTGATATATAATTGATATATTAAATCTCAGTAATTTATGTTTTCATAAGCGGACACTCTTGGGACTAGTAAGTGTCATTTTATTTTGTCCATAACCTGTATTGCAAACGATATTTTCACTAGAGTTGATTGTACTCGGATATGATTTTGCTTCACGGCCAATTGCTATTCCAAATGTTTTTTTTAAAGTGGACGTTTTAATAACAATCGAATATCGAAAGCATAGCAATGATCGAGATTTGAGCATTCCAAACTTGGTATCGTTTATGATAGAATCAATTAAAACGATATTGATATATATTAATGAGCGTTAGACGTTTGTAGCAGGTAATGTTGGTAGCTCCTACTATCTGCTACATCTTTTCATTTAGCGCGCGTCTCAAAAAGCCGCAAACATGACGAATGGATCTGCGTTTAGTGATAGGTGAATGGGTTATAACGGTTGACTACCGACCTAAAAGGTGTATTAAATAACGGTATTCAAATATAGGTTGTTTAGCGTGAAGGTCAAATCCCTAGTGGTGGGTTGAATACTAATTATTCATGTTCCATGTCCTAACGCAGCTTCTGTGAAAGAAGTTAAGGCAAGCAATAGACGTCTGCTATCAAGATGTCTACAACTGATTTGATCGATATCTTTATAGTTCGTAGATTTAAGAATGCGGAAACTGTCAGTCACAGCTACATCATGAAAGTCAAATACATCACTAAGTGTTCTCCACTGTAGCCAATCATGTTTGCGCTGCAATGATTTACCAGTTGCATTATCAGCTTCTGGGTCTTCCAAAAGAATTGAACCATCTGCTTCGTGTGGGTTTGTTTCTGAGGGTTTCGGTTCCTTTCCCGCCAGGGTACATCGGCGGAGACCCTTGTTGGGTCTCCTCACCCTTCCAACGCAGGAGAAAAGCACAGTTGACTGTGAGTTTTAGCAGTCTTGGTTGATCCAGATTTGATGAAGTTGGTTTACAGTTTAGTCGTACCAATGATAATGGTTCAACTGTCTCAACGTCCATGCTGCTGCACAACTTTCTCCATTCTTCTTTATCGTGCTTTAGCCTGTCCCCTAGTAAGGTGGCACTTGTTTCCTATACGTTATCGCAAATCCCCTTTTGGTCCACGGAGTGACTGTAAGCTGGGAGCCTGTCGCTCTCGCTGGTTACGGGACGTTTCAACTGACTTAGATCAAATATATATCGTGTGCAATATAGGAGTATTTCGTTTCGTAACTTTCGGTTTTCAATCACAGGGTTTCAGCCAAACCTTTTGATCAACAGATAAGCAGCTGCGCATTAATTTTTGAGTAGACATTCAAACATCCAGCATTTATTAATTTAACTGTATTATATCTTTAAATATTGAAATTTAGCTGTTTTAGGTTATCATTCTTGCTGTGTAACCTATGTAAGTCTGGCATAAGAGAGTTATTTAAATGTTAATAACACTTTGCCCAATGGAATCCAGTCAGTAGAAGCCGTCATCCTGGGTGATACAGGACCACGCGTGCAGGCCATGAGCTAGAGATGGTTGTCAGAGACTACATGATACGCGCGCCATTAAAGCATTTTTAGAACTGGGAACTGACCCCCAAAACCGTCCCGGCCATGACAACCTTCGAACCACCGTAGTATTATGGTAGGAATAAAACAATTGTGTTTCTAGAGTAGAGCACAACAAATTTATGGCTCACTAACGATATTCCGTTGCCTGTACATGTCCAATTTTGCTTTAAACATCGCCAGGCAAATAAAGTCTACCATACGTTGAGTTGGGGAATTCCAGAAAATCAATACGGGAACTTTGGATTTAATGGGAGAAGTTACATCCATGTGTCAATTTCTCATCACACTCTTGTAAAAGTGTATCCGTGGATGCTCTTCATTAAACACAATTGGATAGGTAAGAATAATATCGAGCCAAATCCTCGTTTATGTTAAGTAAGACAAACAAGGACGTTTCAGTGTTTAGTTTACGTATCGTGCGGCATCCATCACTAAATTTAAATGAAGATAGCCGTGTTTTTTCTCAATCTAGGAGCCCAGACCTCTACCGCATACTATATCGTTGGACGAGCAAGATATTCAGCAGTCAGATTGGCTGAGTCTTTCCGTAGCATGTCAGTATATGTGACATTTTCTTACACATCATAATCATGACAATGGCGTAAAGTAATTATGGCTTCGGGCATGTTTATCGGAATAAACATTTGTTCAATCTGAATTGTTCGAATAATACTGAATGTCTAGACTAACATTTTTTAATGGGCATTTTAAAATTAATTTTTTTGTTAATTATTCCTTGAACATTGTATTGGATGCAGATGGCTTAATGTTGATTACATAGATGGCCGAATTCTATTTTTGAAGCCAAATTTAAATACACAACCAGCCTATTTAAAATAAAAAACAACTCAATGTATTTTCGGATAGAGTGGATCGCATCGGCTAGTACAAAATATTTGTATTCATTCTATTCACAATGGACAGAATGAACGGTCATCAAATCGGCCAAACTATTCATAAATACTTATACAGGATTGTATTTACGAGTAATGCACCCGCAGGTTATTAATCTGCGGACAAATATGAAGGCGAGTGGGTTATATATTTAGTTCGGACTTAGAATGCAGGGAATGAGAGCTTGAACATGAGGGGTAACCGACATCAATGCTTTTATTTTCGGATTGTGAATATTTTTATGAATATGTTACTCGTAAATAGTTACTTTATTCAAAAAATTACATTATCATAAAGCTTCAAGATTGTTATACATGTGAATATAAGCAACAATTTCCGACAGCGCTCCAATGGTCCACACCTCATATGCCTATGGAAATTACGTCCAGTTTCTGGTATCCCTCTGCTGTTCTGCGTGACAGAGGAGATGCATCTACTAGTAGTGGTTGATACCAAATGTAGCTTCCCAACGCATGATTGAGTCATGAGATTCCGAGACAAAAGCCTTCGGCAGATAGATGCACTTGACCGATACCAGAACACAGTGAGTGTGAGCGGTACGCGGAATCGCACGCACAAAACTTTTATGATAAATGAACATTCGAGCTTAACAACCGCGTTTGACTGGTGAACGTTATATGAACGTCAACAAAAGAATTAATACAGCGTTATTAGAAGAAGCATCTAGTAAACAATGGTTTGAATTCGTGGTTTATCACGTTACCGCGGTGACACAAGAAGTCAAACAGTGTTACGAACATTGCTTAAATTTGAGAATCGAGAGATATCTCAAATGTTTACGCACAATGTTCAACGCTATATTTAGCATAAAGCGAGACGTTTTTTGCGTCTCAACAACACTGAAGCTTAAGAAACATCAGAAGAATTCGTACATATATTATTTGATATTCTTCACAAGAATCGCTGCATTTTGCCATAGCACAACAGCCCAGTGATATCAAGGATGAATTTACGATTTTACAACTGCGAAATTATAGAATCAACCTCGACAGTGGATGGGTTCACACTAAAGACGTACGGCCAACAGATGTGCTCATCACTGTCTGGCTTGAAGAAAAATCCGGAGCCGAATTCCCGTCTTGCAGTCCTTGGTTGTATTTAAATACGTCCTGCGAACACCTGCGACGGCATTGTTGTCCAAACGTATTAGCCTAGCTGATACTTTGGTTCCGGTGGAACCGTTGAGAGGGTGCGCTTGATGGAGAGGCAACAGGTAGTTATCCATATTGAACTACCTGGTGTACCTCTTGTCGCACCATTGAAGAAGACTACGTTCCGCTTCTGAGTATAATAACACAAGAAGGATCAGATACAGTTTAACAGCTTTGGATAGAATGGCGTGAAGCTCAGCGGCTGGGCTGCTTCCGACGGTAAGAGAGATATTCGCATACCGCTCGCCTTAAGCTGGGCAGCCCCCAGTTCAATAAGGTTCCGACTTTCGCACGTTCTGTTCTGCATCTATATAGGGTTTATGAGGGATTACGCAATCACCCATTAACAGGTAGGCACAAAGTATCAGTTAGCAAATCGCTTGACACATTGGAAGAATGATAAAATTTTCGCGTTTGTATTCCACTGTTGGAGGTTTAGGTTGGTACACCAATCTTTTCAATCACATGACACCCAATCATGTAGACACGGTCTGCAATCATGAACATGAATGAAAACAAGATTTTCAATCATATGAGCATCCATTCATCTAGATTTGTATCGATTCCATGACCAACAATAAAAAGTCACTTTTGACTACATCTCCGACACACACAGCACCATCGGTTTTGTGTTGTATGCACTCATCATGTAGCGAAAATATTATCATTATCCGCCTTTGCTTGTACGCCACTATTAAGTATGTTTGGTACGACAAACCTGATCAGTTACATGAGGCATCACTAATGTACACTTGGTTTAATCCCATGTTGTTGTTGTTGGCCTCCTTTGGTCAATGTCGACAATGGGTGTACATCACAAACGCATGAATGTTCATGTTCTACAGCTTTTGGAATGACTTAACAGTCCGATTCGGGAGGAACAATCTCAGCTGCAGAGCTTGCAAAGATAGTCAGAACTCGGTTGTATTGCATCAGTTGCACGCCGGTGGCGTGATCTGCGTTCAGCATCCAAAATCTGTATCTGCTCCTCTCCAAATTGCAGAGGACGCTTAACACAATGCCTCCAATGTGAGCGGTCAAGAGCAAGTTCTTCCCAACTCGCCGGGTCAATGCCAAGAGCAAACGTCTTTGTACCGCAAGTGCGGTCTGCCCAATGGTCGACTTCATAATTGCAAATTACCATAAAGTAGATCTTTCGGAATATGACAATTTTCCATTCTGTAGACATGACCAAGCCACCACAGGCGGTGCTGTCCTAATGGGGTGAACATGCTCCGTAGACCAGCTATTGAAAGCACTTCAGCATTAGTCAATCTGTCCATCCACGATATGCTCAAGATACGACGGATGCTTCGTAGATAGAAAGCATTCAGCTTCCGTTCGCGTCTTGTGTAGGTGGTTCAATTTTCACTGCCGTACATTAAAGCCTTTAATACACACGCGCTGTATACCATCATCTTTGTCTTTACAGTCAGCTTGCGGTTTCCTCAAACACGCGAGTTCAATCGAGACAAAATGAAAGCTGCTCTGCCAATCCGCTTGTCAATCTTCATGCCTAACGAGAAATCATCCGCAATGGTTGAACCAAGGAATGTGGAATGATCTACTGATCCAAGCTGACAGTTTCCAACAGTGATGATGGGAGGCGATACAGTCTCTTGACCAAGGACTTTGGTCTTGCTCATGCTGATGGTTAGCCCAAATTCTTTGCATGCCGACGAAAAGCAGTCCATTAGCGATTAGATGTGCTCTTGGGAGTGAGCAATACAGGCTGTATCGTCAGCAAACAGCAGGTCACGGATTAGCACATTTCGTGCTTTGGTTTGTGCGCTCAAACGGTTCAGGTTGAAAAACTTGCCATCACTTCGCGTGCGTGGGTAAATGCATTCTGTCCCATAACCGTGATTAAAAAATCTCATTTACATGCATCTCCATGACACACACAAACGACGACCGGATTCGTGATGTTTGCACTCAGGGGTATCTGGAACGGAATTCGTTTATATGTCACTTTTGGATAAGTTTTGTACGAATTATATGTTCAATCACATTAGCGCCCACATATGTTGACTGGCTTTGAACACATGACCATAAATGAAAAACCTCATTTGCATGCATTTCGTTCACACACATACAAACACAAACACACATCAAACGACAGGTTTTGTTTTGCATAGACTCATCACTGTGGGGATAAAATGATCAGTATCCGCATTTCCTTGTATGATGCTGTTGGGTAAGGTTGGTACAACCAAATGGTTTAATCGCATGAGCCCCCAACACATTTATACTGCGTTTGAACCCATGACAATGAATAAAAAAGCTCATATACAAGAAACAGCATCACGCAAACAGACTAACACCAGGTTCTTTCTGTATTTACCCATCAGGTATTAACATGAGGTTCAGGATCTGCATGCACTTGAATCCCTGGAAAATTGGTAAACAAGTGACGATTTCATCCCACTGTTCGGTAGGGTTTTTATGACCAACCTGTTCAATCACATGAGCCCCACACATGTTGACTGGTTTTGAACACATGACCATGAATAAAGAACCTCATTTGCATGCAGCTCCATTACACTCCCCACGACCGGGTTTGTGCTGTTTGCACTGTTCATCTAGGGACAGTAATGTTAAGATCCGCATGCGCTTGAAACAGTGGAAACAGTGAACAAGTTGGTCGTGTATGCGACTGTTGTATAGGTTTGGAACCAACCAGTTCAATCACATGACATACCACTAATGTAAACAGGATTTGAAATGATGAACTTGAATAAAAAGCCTCATTTTCATACAACTCCTTCTCGCACAGACCCATCGACAGGTTTCAAGCTGTTTGTACTCATCATGTGGGGGCAGTAGTATCAGGATTCGCATGCGTTTGAAGCAGTAGGAGAATGGTAAACAAGTTAAGCTGGTATGTCGCTGTTAAGTCCGGTTGCTACGGCGAACCTGTGTTTGAACCCACGACCATGAATAAAAACACTTATTTGTAAGCATTTCCATCACACCCACACACGCCCCACGGCGGGATTCATGCTGTTTTCACTCATATCACATGGGCAGTAGAATCAAGGTGTGCATGTCCTTGAAACAGTTGAAGATTGTTATTACTTTGCTCTTGTATGCCCAATTGGGTAAGGATGGTACGGTTAACCTATTCAATTTTATGAGGGAAAAATCATGCAGACTGGGTTTGAACACATGACCATGAATAAAAAAGCTCATTTGCATGAATCTCGAACACATGCACACCATGATCGGATTCTTGGTGTTTGCACTCATCAGGAAGGAGGCAGTATGATCAGGAACCGCATGCGCTTGCAACAGTAGAAGAATGGTAAACAAGTAGCATTAGTATTCTAATGTTGGTGAAGGTTGGTGCGACCATCTTTTTATATCACATGAGCCCCCACTCATTTAGACTGTGTTTGAACCCATTATCATGAATAAAAACGCTCGGACGCATGCAACTCAATAATGCACACACATCACGACCGGTTACGTTCTGTTTACACTAATTAGATAGTAAGATTAGGATCAGGATCTGCCTTCTCTTGAATGAGTGGAATGATTGTAAACAAGTTGCGCTTGTATGCCACTGTTGGGTCAAGGTGTATGGGCAGTAGGATCAAGGTATGCATGTCCTTGAAACAGTGAAAGATTGTTATTACTTTGCTCTTGTATGCCCAATTGTGTAAGGATGGTACGGTTATCCTGTTCAATCGCATGAGCCCCCGCATATGTAGACTGGGTTTGAACTATTGTCTATGAACAAAAATAACATTTGCATGCCTCTCCATCACACACACCCTACGACCGGTTTTGTGCTGTTTGCATCTGTCAGTAATGGACAGTAGTATCATTATCCGCATGCGGTTGAAGAGTGAAAGAATGGTTTACAAATTGCGCTTGTCTGTCACTGTTAAGCAAGGTTTTTTTCACGACCAACCATTTCAATCACATAATTCCCTACTCATGTAGACTGGGTTCGATCCGATTACCATGAATAAAAAAACACGTATGCATGCATCTCCATCACACGAACACCATACGACCGGGTTATACTGATTTCATTCAGCAGGTATGGAGATTAGGATTAGGATTAGTATGCGCTTCTATCACTGGAAGAATGGTAAACAAGTTGAGCGTGTAGCCCGCTGTTGGTTAAGGTCAGGTACCGCGTGCGCCTGATATAGTGACAGAATGGTAAACAAGTTGAGCTTGTATGTCACATTTGGGTAAGGTTTATTCTACCAAACTGTTCTATCACAAGTGCCCCAATAATGTATACTGGGTTTAAACCTATGACGCCCCTTGGAATGTTTATCAATCATTCCCACACACCACGACCGTTTTCGTGCCTTTTGCACTCATCAGGTAGGGAGAGTAGGATCAGGATCCACATGAGCTTGAAACACTAGGGGAATGGTAAAAATTGCGCATGTATGCCATTGTTGGGTAATAAAAATACTTACTTGCATGCATCTCCATTACATCAACACAACCTCAAGACCGGTTTCTTGCTGTTCGCACTTATCAGGTAGGGACAGTAGAATCGGGATCCGAATGCGCTCGAATCAGTGGTAAAAGGTTAAACAAGGTGCGCTTGTATACCTATTTTGGGTAAGGTTGGTACAACTAACCTGCTTAATCACATTAGCCGTCAGTCATGTAGACTCGGTTTGAACCAATCACCATGATTAAAAAAGAAAATTTTCATGTATATCCGCCACACAATACCACCGGTTTCGTGCTGTTTGCACTCATGAGATAGGGACAGCACGATCAGTAACGCATGCGCACGAATCAGTCAGCCCACTTGGCCTGGATCAGGCTTGTGATTTCATGCATACATAAGTGTACGTAAACCAGCTGTTGGTTAATCATTTCCCAATGCGAGCATATTCTTGATGTCAATGTACGTGTGATCAGCTATCAACGACTTTGCAAAGAATATAACATCGAGCTACAAAAGTTGTTGCCTGGACACCATACAATGAGCGAGTCAAATCCTAAACTTTAGCGATTAAACACGTCATCGTCTCCGAGGGGATTTGATTTTGACCAACGCAAATGACCCTCTGTAATATTTAATCTTCGGGGCCCATATATTGACTCTCACTTCCCCTTGCTCACTAGTCATCTGTAGACGACATTCTTTTGTCAAGTGTGGGACAGTTTGTCTGAGTGTGTTATGAACTCCCCAAATTAAAACATGTCTATAAAAAATGTTGTTTTTGCCCTTAACCCGTCCATAGAAGAAAACTGTAAATCTTTTATCTATATATGTCACCTTACTTTGCTAACAAAAACGATTTCCGCTCTTTGGGATTTTGCCGGATTATTAGGCTATTCAGTAAACAACCAAAACTTGTTTCGCTTGTTAAATTATGTATACTTCTCATATTAATCTGTGGTTTTCTGTGAAGCTATTTGTTTTTTAGATCATTGATTTGATTGTGGCATTCATCAGTTACATAATATTCAAAATACAATAAAACCCCAAAATCGTTTTCCAATCTGGGCTATCTTTAATCAACCCCTGATCCATATTACCTTTTCTGTACTTCTCAATAAACTCAAAATATACACTTGCCTCTTTTTTGAGCGTTTTGATTTATTGATTTGTGTATGTAAATCGTATGGAATTCAGTTTCTTGTCAAAATCAATAATTGGTTGTTAATACTGAACGCCGTGGTTGTCACACATGCAACTTCAAAGCTTGCCGACCCCACACCGCTTGTGCACTCAAACTACTCAATTCTGCTCCACACATCAAATCTAACAGTGGCGCCGTTTTATCGTATTGCAGTATGTTTCGCTGTTTTGCATTATCGTCACTAAACGAATCCCCACAGAATCATTATGCCAACTCATTGCACAAAAGTCTATTTTCACATTTGTGAATAGTAATGTAATTGACACCGGTAATTTTTTTGTGATAATTATTCATCTCGGAATCTGCACAATCATTTGAGAATCACCAGACAATAATCAACATCGCAGTGGTATCCCCTCGCTCGTCTGCATTCTCGCGCATTAAAACAAAACCGCAATTAGTGTAATGTGTCGGTGTGCGCCTTTGATCTGAGCCACTGATATTTTGTTTACCATGATACATTTTAATGGCGTACAAAGGCGACTTTGTCGTTTGATTGCTACCGATAATTCACATTCAGTTACCATTACCGAAGCATTTCCAACTTAATGGGTAACATAGACGCCATCTATGCATGAACACAAAACATTAATTAACGAATGAACTTCTCAAATATGAAAGTAATCACCCGTATGCAATGTTTCGTGAAATTACTTTGACCTTTAACCACACATAGAGAGAGAGGACGATTTGATTTTGTACGAACCATTTTCATTGCTGCAACGATTGTGAAATGCCAGTGGCGAACTAAATTTCAGTCTGAAACTCGTATAAGGTGCAGGTCGAGAAAAGCGATAATGATTGATTTGCATTTTAATTCGTTGTGATCAATATTCATTTAAATTGTCTGTCGGTAGGCAATCAACCATTTATCCATGAACGTTACACAATTTTTTGAGTATTTTTCTAGTGTGATTGATTGGACTGCGGTATCACTTATGTCAGTGCAAATATTCCTGATTTGTAAAATATTTCGCGCTTAAATTGCGTCATTTGGAGTAGCGGTAGTCTTCATTTTTCGAACTGAGGTTCCAGTTGCAGCTATCCCCCTCTGAAGCGTTTTCAACGGGATTGAATCGCTTGATGAATCTGAATCTACTCGACTAAACTCAACTTCTCTCATTATTAAAGCTTCTTTCGGAGATATTGTATCATCAAAGAAGTGGCAAACGTTTCCCAAATGCACCGGATGTGCGATCGTGGAGTATTGGAGTCACACTCCTGTTTCATCTCACTGAGCCTGGGCAACCTGGCAGTGTTTTAGTAAATATGCAGTCTATTATTGTGCGGCACTGTCGGGACTAGTCTTGTTCATACAACTGCACCGAACGTTTGATATATTCGTATTGCACATCGAGCCTATCCTCATGCAAACTCGTTCCTTCTTTGCATGTCAAAGTGTTTTGATGTACATGATTTCTTCCAGACACTACAGCTGATACGTTTGGTACAATTTTGATTCGAATGATACGAAAACGTCTATTGTTATTCGCGCGACACGGTGCTGATAATTATTGTTGAGACTTGATCAGTTGCCGGACGTCCAATAGCGTCACCTCATATAGAAACGTTTTTGTAAGTGCTAACCAATAAGCTTGCAGTTGGTTTGATAATGCATGTCCTATTAGCACATTTGTGACAATGAGATTGGGCAATTGAGCTCACTTGAGTTCGATATGATCAATGGAGATTGTTGATGGTTCTTGAAGATATGATTTCCACAACGGCAGCTTTGGGGACAAACATCTTTCGTGTAAAGTGCTGATAGCGCGCCGTAATAACACATGCTTGTATGCGTGACAGTTTACGTGCTAACTCCTCATTCGCATTGCAATCACCCGATTTTTCTCTCCATTAACTGGTAGTTTGTACTATGTGTAATCGGAATTAGAGAGGTGGCATTAATGTACGTTATTGCATACTGTGATTACATCTATCCTTTTAAAAACAAAGCTAAGCATCATTTCTATACGCAGTTGAGTAACGCTTGGTTTGCAGTCGACTACTGAGTTCCTGATTTTTGGCCTCATCGAGTAGAGAGCTGCTAGATTTTAGAATGGAAGTTAAATTAAAATTGAATTTATCGGCAAACAGCTATAATCCGGTTATGGTGACAAATTGCCGGGGAGTTTGCGCAACACGTGGGTTGGTTTGGAAATATTGCTATATAAAGTTAGTACAACGAACTGTGCTTCTTAAAATCAGAAGGAGAACTTGGTTCCAATTGAATTATTGAATGCTGACTCATTGATAGTTTCATGGATTATTCACTATGACTTGTTGCAAGCAAGCTTAAAACAACTTTGGTATGTTCAGTAAAGCCCTCGGTTCGTTTGACGCCAATAAAAACTGCAAGTTGATTGCAAACTACATCCGCCCTCATATCGAATATGCTATACTGGTATGGGATCCTTGGTTGAAAAAAATACTCAGTTATTGGAAACTCCACAGCGCAGAGCGACAAAACTCGTCCTGGGACTTTCTAATTATCCATACGAAATGGGAATTAGAATATTGAATTTGCACGCGGCTCAATACAAACGGCAAAGGGGAACACTAATCATTATTTGGACGTTTCTCGATCAAATAAACCATCGTTGCAGAAAGCTGTTATATCTCTCTCACGAGACACATATGCTTGGTCACTCGTGTATACCCCATCAACAGCATTGCCAGTTGAACTGCTGTAAATACGCATTTGCTGTCTACACTGTGCAATTGTGGAACAGTTAACACACCAACGTGGTACAAGGTTAAATAATCGATGCTATAGAAATTCACGAAATATTCCCACGTGGATAAGTATTTTTGCGTTTGATAATAATCTTTAACAATATTTTATGATAATATTTTCACTATGTCAACCGAAAAATACATTCGTGTGGGTCGTGTAAAGCATAGCGTTTTTAACCAACATTATCTATAGTTGTATACCTTTTCGCATTTACAGAACATTTATGTTCGGTTCGGTACTTCTGTTCTGTGCGGCTAACACTGTGCTAAATTGATTGGCCACGGGTAGTGAGCTGCAGGTTGAAACATGATGGAGTCTCACTACCATTTCTATTTTAATTCTCATATCCTTCTAGACCTGGGCAACCTGACAGTAATATCGCCCAGGTGCCGTCTCTGACTGTGCGGCACTTTGCCTGGATCAGGATTGTGCTTTCATACCATGTTCAGTTTCAGTTAATCGGAAACATGAGATGACAAAACACAGTGCCGATTCCGGTTAATTTGTGCACCTTCTTTTTCAACCGTACTCTTTTAAGTCAGATCGTTCGCAAACCATAATCAATTGAAATCCATCCACCAGTTCAAAACCACATGAATCTGAAAAGTGCAGACTGAATGCAGCCGGTCCTCAAGTGGCAATAAATCTGGCAAAAATCGGAATGATTTGATTTTGCTTCGTTCACCGAAATTGTGTAGATTTTGTGAAAAATGATAAAATCTGTCCTAAATGCTAACAGGAAATAGACGTACGCTACGTGACTGCAGTCAGCCTATAGATGCCCTACAATTGATCTGAGGAGAGGATTAGTTATATTGTCAAGTTTGATAGGAATAGTTTCTTGAAAAACCCATCGCTGCCCTAGACGGCACGAGTGCGAACTCATAGACGAAACAAAATGACTTGATAAAACGTGTTTCTTAGACAGAGGACCAAACAAAAAGCAACTCAAAAATACATTAAAAAACCTTTATTTGACCCCTACTTGAGATGCTAGAATTCTTCATAGATTTCTACAATTTCGTATAAGGCTATATCGAATTACTTCGAACTGTTTTTAATAGAAAACTCTCAGTAACGATTCCTGTACACGATGTGTTCGAAGTTTGTATATACATTGAGTGTTTTTCACTTCTTTTACCAGTTCTCTACTTTTTCAATTTATGCAATTCCTGAAGAATGGAAACTGCACGAAACCGGTATGTGTGATGTAATTGGTTTTGTATCATTGAAACCATCTATCAACATCCAAAATCCAGTAAATATAACAACCAATATGGGTTGGCCTCAAATTTCAGCAATTGCATCCAAATTTTACGAGTATAGTCTATCTATTTTGGTTATGTTGAAAACTGTGCAAGCTTGAACACCATGGAGGAAAAATGAAATCTCAATCCTCGAAAGGATTTATTATTAATCAACTAAAATAGGTAGTAGATTGCATAATCTATTATATGGACAGCGAGTGACTAGACTTGAATTGTGCACTCTCGAGTGCGGGCGCATTAGAGCTGACCTAATCGTTAATTATCGTCAGTAACTTCATTGAATCGACGGGAAACGGTCATGTATGAATTCTAGTTTTCCTATGTGAATAACATGAATGTGAAAGGATATCGTCCGACAGTGTGTTCTAATGAAGATAGCGTGATAGACACTAGAGAAAGGTGTCAGTTATATGCCAACAGATCATATTTAAGAAGATCGGGAAGCGCGGGAGATCAAAATCGAAAACTCGCGAGAATTAGAGTTTCTGAAGGGTTGCATGGAGAAGGTTCGAGTGATAGCCATTTTCGAAAAACTATCCAACGACATGCAATTCATCGATATCGAACCAAACGAGCTGGATCTTTGGTCGTGTGATCAATCAGAGGAAATCCTCACTAATATCGATATCCTTCCAAAAGAGATTGGCATCTGCATTATTCTTTTTCGTATGCCTAATAAATGTTTTTATCGATTGGTGGTTTTCGGCTTGTGAGAATAGTAAATTTTGACGTGTTTTCCTTAGGATGTTCATCATAACATATTAAACGGGACTGATATTGTGATTCAAGATTCAAGAATTTATGGTATAAAAAGCTCGTAGCAGTGCAACACAGGATATTCGTTTAAGGACAATAAATATATATACAAAATAAATTGAGGCACTAGGAAGATCGACAGTTTTGTAGTTAGAAAATAATGTCATGTATTGTCTCGGTATAATGCAAAATTATTCGTTTGGATAAAGATCATGTTATATAAACGGGATTTAAGGTGGAATTACTACGCGGAATTACTACTATCCAATTTATTCCTGAAAATCCTTTCACTAGATGATTGTACAACATCTGACGGTAGGGAGTTCCATAAGAAACAAACGCGCACCGAATAGAAGAACCGACGGCAGTTCTGGTGGGAATGTGGAATATCGAATGCCAGTGGATGAGAACGTGTGGCAAGGCTTGACCAGAAGCGAACTAGATGCCTTAGAGGGTGCATATTTGAGTTCATTATTGTAGATGTTAGGATTAGATCAAATCGAACCCGTCTGTTAGGCAGTGTATCCAAATTAAGATGAACCAGTCGATCCTTATATGGTAGGTTACGGAGACAGCCAACCATTTTATTTGCTCTGTGATAAATGCTCTCGAGCAGCTTGATGTCATTTTGTAGCCATTGTGCCCAAGCTTGCACTGATTAATCCATCACTGGGTTAATATACGTATTTATGAGCATGGGGAATGTTTCAATGGAAAATTGTCCGAAAATACGCCGAAGCATACCTAGCATGCGTCTATCTCGGTTGTACACTGCCTCGCATTGCATGCTTTTCTTAAGACTTCCACTAATCCATACGCTGAGGTCCTTTTATTTTGTTGTCCATTCCAGTTGTTTTGATCCAAGGTTGTATGAGAATCGGAAATCTTTGCTAATTTGCAACATTTTACACTTTCGGAAGTTGAATGGAAGTTTGTTTCGCTCTGACCTCCTGTTCGATATATCCAAATCGCTTTGTAAGCGTATACAGTCCACGCTTGACGTGATTCGCATCCAAAGTTTAACATCATCCGCAAAGAGAACCATTTTGGCTGTGACAAGTTTCGAAAGGTCGTTGATTTATACCAAAAAGCGAATTTAACCATGTGGGACACCGCTTGTGGTTTCCATTTCCCCAGACATCACATCATCGATACGTATAGTTGTAGCTCACTTGAATTTGTTCTCCGAGCTTGTTGAGTTTGCATCGGACGTTTCGTTGCCAAACTAGGCAACATCTTCAGCGATTGTTGGCAAATTGACTGCTCTAAGTGGCACTGACGATTGTATTTGGCCGGCCGACCATTGGTCACGAGATCGCATGTGATTGGCTGCCTTTTCGGTTCTTTGTCTCAGTCACATCCATGCGTAGATGTCGTCCAAGCTCACATGTTCGTTGATCGATCGTTCACCGGAGTGCTAGGCTTCGATGAACTCTGGTGCTGCTTTGTTATTAGCTCGGCCCAAGATGTAGCTGTTATGCCAGTCAATCTTGTGATTTTCGTTGTCGACGTGCGTTGCTATGAGAGACTTGGTGTCGTGACGTCATACGGCTAGTTGATGCTCATGGATTCGAGAGTTCATCGAAGCCTAGCGCTCTGGTGAACGATCGATCAACGAACATGTGAGCTTGGACGACATCTACGCACGGATGTGACTGAGACGAAGCACCGAAAAGGCAGCCAATCACATGCGATCACGTGACCAATGGTCGGCCGGCCAAATACAATCGTTAGTGCCACTTAGAGCAGTCAATTTGCCAACAATCGCTGAAGATGTTGCCTAGTCTGGCAACGGAACGTCCGATACAAACTCAACAAGCTCGGAGAACAAATTCAAGTAAGCTACAAATATACGTACAGTTGCCTTGCGTTCAAGAATGTAACTTCTTAGCCAGGTAAGAAGGCACCCAATAATACCAACATCATGCAGCTTCCTCGGGAGTATAGAATGGTCCACGCGATCAAACGCCTTTGATATGTCCATGTAACACGCATGCACGCAACCACCATTATCCACTGCCTGCGTCCAGTCGTCCATTGTCTCCAGTAGGTTAGTCAAGCAAGAACGAGACTTCCGAAATCCATGTTGCTCTCTGGACAACAAGTTTTGGGCTTCGACATGACTCAAGATTCAAGATTCAAGATTTATGGTTAAAAAAAGCAAATTGCTGTACAATTCTTTCGCACACAATTCGCTCCATAACTTTTAAGATCACAGTAAGGAGTGTAACAGGGTGGTAATTTGCTGTATCAGAACGAGTTCCACCTTTGTAGATGAGTGTTATGATTACTTTTGCCCAGTCAGTTGGTACAACACGCTCCATCAAAGAGTGATTAAATAAATCACAAAGTGGTCCGCACAATTGATTGCCGCATAAGTTTAGGATTGCAGATGTGATTCTATCAGCTCATGGAGACTTGTTGATATTCAACCTGCGTAGATGGTGCTGCACTATTTCAGAATTGATGCATATATCGCATATAGTATATGGCACAATTGGTGCTGACAATTACGATGATTGTAATGCATCCTGGGGGGTAAAAACTCGTGAATAAAATCTGGCGAGAGCGTTAGCGGTTTCCAGCACAGAATCAGTTGGTCCGTTATCTGAAATGATCGGAAAAACACCGGGTTTCAACTCCGTAGTGTTCTTAACAGTTCGATAAAGCAGTTTGGGGTTTCGCTGCATTCTTACTGCCAGATGAAGCTAGTGATATTGTTTGTCCTCACGGATGAGATATGGATTAATTGTTTGAGAGTTGTTGATCAACAGGAAACACAATTTGTAAATCGATTGACGGATTTAGTCCAACCTTACAACAATATCACAGAAAGCAAATAGCGCTCTATCTGCATAATTGAACGGGTTTTTATTAAAATGAAAGTTTAAATGTTTAAAGATGCAAGTCTACGTGCGATATCTGTCTCTGTGAACAAAATTCCGATTGTTCTATTTGGTTAGCTATTTTTCCAAGCAAGGCTGCTAGAACTTTCAAAACGTGATCCAAACTTTCTCTTTTAACTGACTTGGTCGTAAGATAACAAACCCTGTTTAATTGGCTGTGTCCCCATACAATCATTACAGCGGATCTTTGTATTATTCCTCCATAAATGTTAAGAAGTTTCTTGCAAGTTGCAAGATCCAACTTGAAACGGAATATATTCGCAAATTGTCTTTTCTGATCTAATTAATTGCCATTATTGCAAGGCAGATCTGATGTTTGTACTCTGTTTATCTATTAGATGTACAAGAAGCGAGAAATGCTCCTTCAATTGTAAGTATTCAACTGCCGTTCCCGTCTTGCAAGGATGGTCTCTGTTTCGCGGCAAAACGGTGAATATTAAGTACGTGCGTGCTGCATCCATCATTTTTATCTTCATTGTCAGCTTGCGGTTGCCACATACACGACATTTTTAAAGAGACATCATGGCAGTTGCTCTGCGAAACTGCTTATCGCGTGCAAGGTAACACCACAATAGTTGAATCAAGATATATGAAATGATATATTGATTCAACCTGAGAGTTTTGCTATATTGATTCTGGGAGTCCATACAGGCTATACAGTTGGCAAAGGACTTTGATCTCGTTCATGCTGACTGTCGTAATAGTACCATTATTGCACTTAGATTTGGTGTCCAAAAGCTTTCCTCCCGTTTCTACTTGGTTCTGTAACTTTTGGTAGGCTATTCCGCACATTGAAACCAATTCCATGCAATTGGGTCTCATCAGAGCTCCCAATCTTTCCTTATATTGTATCATGATCGGCTTTTTTAGCTCTGTTTTTGATAACAGCCGATTTTCTCACCTCTTCATCTTCGAGCTGTCGTCGTGAAATACACAAATCATAAACGGAACCCTTGTCATTCACAAATTTCTTCACTTATTTCTTCCTACGAGCAATTATTTTTGCTGTTGTGGTAAGAGAAGTTTACTTTTTGGTTGGTTTCTGAACCTTATGCAGTTGATGGGGATAACAGACCGTGCGAGACAGGAGTCGCTAGCGGCAGCCGTTCAACCAGACCTGAAGTTACCATCAACCATTAAAAACAGACGCAATTATTTAGATCTAAGTTGCGAGAGCCATTACTGTTGACCAATATCTGCTCTTAACTCCGCCAAGGACGGTCCCAAGCCTGTCTGAGAAAGGAGGAGGGTTGGGCTTAGGGCTAGCAACCCTATCCCGTTAAACCTACATTGCTACGGAAACGAAGACAACAGATCCGTGGCTCGGTCATGTATGCCGGATGGATCCCAGTTCGCATACGAAGGTAGCCATGCACTGGCGTCCGCAAGGTAAACGAAAAGGGGACGGCCCAAGGAAACTTGGCGCAGAACGTTAGAACGCGAACTACATGCACAAGGATTCACGTGCAGACGGCAACGGAAGCAGCGACAGACCGGAACCAGTGGCGTGAAGTTGTCCTCGCCCCATGTGCCACCCTGCACGGAGAGGGCTGAGAGAGAGAGAATATCTGTTCTTTCCAAACATGTGGAATAGAGGAATCTCTTCCTTGGTGCGCTGTGATGTACGTCGGGGCAGTTCAATATGGAGAACTAACTTTTGAACAAGCAGCAATTGCTTCCAATCCACGACGACAATGGAACCACATACATAGTACGGCTGAAAAATATGTGAGCAACGAAGTTGTCGCGGGAGTTGCCAGGAGTTGTCTGCATCATTTTCCATTATTTAAGGTATCCACAAGCCAGTGGAACTTTGAAATAAGCGTATACATATAATATTAAAAACCATCTTCTCTTTGCTTTTGATAGGCATGGGCGCACTAAGTTTCACGTCAATCCAAAAATCAAATTGAATCCCCTGTCTGATAAAATGGGATCCGCAAACTTAGTTAACTTGCGTAATCTTACACTGGTATCAGTAACAACGAAATAATTATCCATAAGCTTTAAGTTTCCAATCACACGCCGCACGACTCGTTTCATGATGCTCATGAGAATTTACCTAAGAGCAAACTGAAAATTAACACTAAATCTAATCTTACAGTCCCCACATGATGGCGGCAAACAGCAAGAAACTGTTTGTGATGTAACTGATCAAGATGTGAGCCACACCATTTATGGTCGTTGATAAGCGTCATAGGTGTTTGGCCATGAATCACTTTGTGATTCTGTATTTAAACAACAACAAGAATCCTATTCAATAGTGGCATGCAAATATGCCCTTTGTTTACCACTATACCACTGTTTCAAGGCTCACTGAACCTGATCTTACTGTGTCCACCCGATGACGGCAAACAGCAAGAAACTGGTAGTGGAGTGTAATTGATTGGGATGTGAGCAGCAATGCATATTGGTCGTTTATAAGCACCTTAAGTTCTTGGCCGAGAATCACTTTGGAATTCTGTATTTGAACCCTATTTAACAGTTGTATACAAGTATACGTTTTGTTTACCACTATACCACCGTTTCGAGGCTCCCTGGAAATCATCTTACTGTCTCCATTTGGGGACAGCAAACAGACAGAAACTCTTTGTGGTGTGTAAGTGAACGGGATGTGAGCACCACAATATATTCAATAGGAACACGTTTAACTCAAAAAACCGATTGATATTGTACCACATATTATTACAATTTCATAAACCGGGTTAAATAATATGTTTATATTTTCATTCTTTTATTCACACGTCAATTGCCCCAATGTAATGCATTCATTGGTCAATCTGCGTAAACCAATCAAAAAACGAGAATTTTTCCACCAATATAAAAGCGACTTGATTGCACGTGCTTAACGACGGTTTTGGAATTTCCCCGTGCAACTTTATACAAAACGTTGCTGACCATTATGCCATTGCGTGAGAATGTTACCTTGTGTTTTGCAATCGTTCTAATGAATACTGTGAAGTATATAAACACGCGAGTTGTAAATCAGAATGTCACAAATCCGGTGGGAGAATTGTACACGAATGAGACGGATTTACGATACACTGTAAGCTAATTCAAAATTTCGTTGTATTTAAAAAATCAATTTTCAACGCATATTGCAACGTAGTAATTTTCGATATTTTATCAAGTTGAAATGTTTCCATTGAAGTGATTTTGGATAGATTACAATGATGTATGAAGTTGATATTCACGAAAGGAATGAATACAGGCCCAAAATAAATGTTAGGGAGCCATATTCTCGCTATTTAACATGAAAAGTTGTTTATAAAAAGTTACATGATTTATTAACTTGTTTTTGTGTGGGGATTTTATATGAATGGCAGAATAGCGTGTTCCGTAGGGTTGGTGTAAAGTGCGCTCAATAGCTAGGGTATCTAAAAGTGAACTTTGCGAATCTAGTTTGGAATGAGAAGTGCGACGAACTCGTGTGACTCACGTGAGCGCGTTGTAGACGTGTTAGACATTTCTACTCACATGAGTTTCACCAATTTCTCTCCACCCTCGATAAAATATGCAACAAACGCAGCGCGTAACAATTTTGTAGATTTGTTACCGAAATTCAAATGTCTATTTTAGAATTAGTTCTTATTGGACTATTGTACTGGAAGAGAATATGTTTGATGTTCTCAATCGATTGGAATATGTTTAGGACCGATCGTGAATTCATTATGCAAAGAAATTTGAGTGCAATCGGTTAAAGTAGTTTTTGGGTAACGTTTCACTTCTGACACAGAAGCTTCGTCAGAGCAATGGTGATAGTCAGGACAGGGAACACGATTAACTAGTAGTCAACCATCCACCACCCAAAACTGCTCTAATCGATTGCACTCAAATTTCTTTGCAAGTTTGGTGTTCATTTTAATAAAAGGAACTTCTTCAGCCTATATCTGTATGACCTATCAGAGTCACCTGGTGCATGTAACTTGATAACGTTGGTCTTACAGTTTTGTTCCAATCATAAACCACATCAAAAATTCAATCATTTCCTAACACCACTCGACTTTAAGCGATTAGCAGAGATGTCAGGGTTCGATTCCGTAATAAATTCACTGAACGTTGTTGACGTAATCAATATATTCCGATGAAACAGCATTACGCAGCCAGAGTTGTTCTAGTTTTCTACACAAGACACTTCAATTTAAGATATTAACTGCAAAATTGTTGCAACAACTTTATTCTTTTATATATAGGATGTGTGAATGAATGTAAGAAATTTTGTCTCAGGTTCTATCCCGAATATCCACTCAACGATATACTTAAATTGATGTGTTTTTTAATTGATTATATTACGCATATCCGCTAACTAATCTCTGATTATGTTAATCGCATTTGCTTAGCAAATATTCAGTCACTCTAGGGAAGGCCTGTATGCTGTTCTAATTTTCGCATTCTACGAAACTAAACAGTGGTAAACAGGCGTTTAATGAAGTGGTATTTTAGAGCAGGCTATAGTCACCTATATGTATCAATGAAGCTCATGTTCCAACCAGTAAAAGTGGTCGATCTTTGTCGAATAACCTGACTATACTTCATTGGAACCTCTCTGACTGACTACAAATAATGAGTGCGGACAGAGAAACTACTGGTAACATTTTGTGCATCGCAGGCGTAATACCAATATTACATGTAAAGGTAACATTACTCAAGTTTGGCCATGAGTGCGTGTAGAGCTCATAAAACATAAGTTTGCAGCCTTAAACGCTTTAAGTAATCGATCACGAACTAATTGAACAATTAATGAGAAAGATTGGTTTGTTTTTATTACTTAAACGATATCTCTGCATCTTTTAGTCCAAAGTAACACAAATTATTTGCAGCCACACACACTAGAGGGAGTTCGAAACACTTTCGCAAACGTTACCATTCGCCCCACTTTTAAACCCCGGTGTTGTTTTCAACAGTGAACCACACTTAATTGAAAGGGTCAGATTTTAACCACTAGGCTAATTCTGCAAACACAGAAGGAATTTTGTACTAAAATGTTCAGCGTTTAGCATCGTATCCTAATTATTCAATCTGATTTGATACACTGAACGCAGGCCAAGTTTTCCGGTTTATTCGATTTCCCATTAAACAAATTTTTCATCATATTTATAAACAAATAAAATGCCTCGTGTACTACAGATAGTGATTTATTTTTATAATGTTCCCAAACAATATATTTGTTGTACTGCGAATACCACACATTTCCTGGCGGTAATGTGAGATTGAGAATAAGACTATTTGTTTTCTGCTTGGTGGTTGTATCAAGTCAATTTCTACAATAGATGTTCATCAGAAACTCACGACACATTTATCCTGCAATTCACCTGCTATGTTGTAAGCAAAACGTAGTGATGGGTATAAATAAGTTGTGTGGTAGCCCAGACAAACTTTAAATTAGCGATCCACACAACTGATCTAAGTCAACGGATCGAATCAATGGAAATGCCCCCTTTTAGGTGTGCTTCAATACATCACGCTTAGACAGCACTACCGGTTTGTTGCTATTAGGTGTCATTAGGTGGAAACAGTAAGATTAGGTTCAAGGAGCCTTAATACCGTGAAATTATAGTAACTAAAGTTATACTTGCAGTACACTAATTATAATCAGATTGGGAAAACCAACCTCTAGATGACGAATCCACATAGTCGATCTAAGACAATCTTTCAAATCAATGGGAATGGGACCAATCATAATCTCTCCACCTGAAGACGGCAAACATCTAAAAACTGTTTATGGTGTGCATAGGATGAGAGCACTGCTTCTACCGGTCAATTTCATCGATATGATCGTTTGTCATAGATCCATAGTGTGGATCAGTCATCTGCACGATGGATATACCTAACCGTAACATTCAAGTTTAACTTTAGTTGCCACTTTTCCACTGTTACAAGACACACTGAAACTAATCTTGCTGTCTCAACTTGATGACGGCAAACAGCCAGAAACTGGTTGTGTAGTGTATGTGAATGCGATATGAGCACTTTTTAAACAAGTCATTTAGTAGTGACCGGTCGTTTTTCTGTGCTAGTGTGTTCTTCATGCTTGAACTAAGCTTAACGGTCGTTTAACCACAGTTAGGGTTTAATGATTTCCATTTTCCATCCATAAATCTATCTGTCAAAAATTAGGTTTCTTTATCTATAATTTCTTAGTTATGTTTAAGGCACATTTCGAATAACACCCTGAATTTTTCAATTGTTAAAATAACACATTTTTATATGCTTTTGTTTTCGCTCAATATGTATATTACAATGGAATGAATGGAGAACCTATTGATAGAGAGTCACAAAAAGCTATTCAGTGCTTGAGAATCCATTCAATTATTTGCATTTACCGCAACATTTATTATTAACTTCTTCCCTGGTACGTGTGTGGCGTGTGCATTATCAACTCACTCTTTTGAAGTTACCGCGCAACCAGACATCGGGATACTTATCGGTCATATATCATTTTTACTGTGACTTTGGTTTACCGAAAAAGGCGTTCTCCTGTTAAAAAGAACCACAAATCCCACGTCTGCCCATCCCCATGGACATGAAGATGGTCGCGAAAGATAGCTTGTAGTAAATCACGAGAATCCGTGGTTCTCATACTTTTGCAATCCATTTTTTAACTTGCTTTCATAAATCCCACGCAAGAAAATTCTGTGAATAAAATCTGCGTTGATTCACGGAATAAGATGTTCGGTGTCGTAAACCGGGTGGAATTTTAGCAATATAACAAATAGGAAATAAGTTTATTGAATGGGTTTTATATGATCATCATTTTGCATGAGACCAAAATTATATCCATGCAATTTTTGGGTTGTTTCCCATGCATTAAGTTCTTTTGTAATGATTGAATGTGCTGCCTATACAGCAGTAACCTGGAAAATCGTCGTTTGAATCTCCATAGTGAAAGTCACATGATGTTTCCCATTGCACGTTTTTGGCCCACTTCGGGAAGTTCAGAATTTCAATTCAACAACGATAGAAAAAATAAACGATTGTTGTACTCAATGTTGTTATCCATTGAAGGTAAATTTTGCAGTTTGTCGGCTAAAGCAGATTATGGTAAAATTTTGCTTGTGGCACAGAATCCTCGTCATACGGAGGGTATCAGTACGAACAAAAAGCGGTTTTGCATGGAATTGCATTCATATGAGCAATTCTAACTTGGCTAACAAATGCACAATCCATTGTAGGTGTTGACCATGATAAAATAGACTGGCAAGTTCAAGATTAATTGACGTATGACCTTGCGTGCCGTATGATACTTTAAGTGTTTGGGCTAAGTACAGGTGTGAGCCAGGTCCGTTGACCGATCAGCCTGCACGCGTAGTCATTATGCATACTAGAGTTCACGCACGTTCCTTTTTACCCACTGCAGATACAGATGAGTGATTATGAAGATATCCACTCCATCCCTTTCCATCTACGAAGCATCTGTCGTATGTTGAACATAACGTGGATGGACAAAGTGACTAATGCTGAAGTGCTTTCAAAAGCTGGTCTACAGAGCATGTTCACCCTACTAAGACAGCGCCGCCTGCGGTGGCTTGGCCGCGTCTACAGAATGGAAGATGGTCGTGTTTTAAAAGATCTAATTTATGGTGAGTTGCACTTAGGAAGTCGACCATTGGGCAGACCGCACTTGCGGTACAAAGAGGTTTGCAAAAGAGATATGAAAGCTCTTGGCATTGACCCCACGATCTGGACGAACTTGCCCTTTAACCCTTCAAATTCGAGGCATTGTGTAAAGCGTCGTCTGCAAGCTGGGATTGGCAGATTAAGCTCTTAACTGCTAAACGCAGATCCCGCCCATCGACCGATTTCTGCCTATCGTTGCAAGTGCTGTAGGAAAGAATGTTTCTTCCGAATCGGACTGTTTAGTCATTCAAAAAGCTGTGGAACATAAAATAATAATCATGCGATTGTGATGTACACCCTCTGGTTGATATCGAACGAAGGGGGCCATTAGCAACACACCCAACAACTTTTTGACCGCAGCCTTTGTTATTTCAACCGTAATGGCATGACATCGTTCTATATAAGATGTTACCCCCTTATCACGTCCACGCTATAAGGATCACGTCTATGACCTGTTCTACGAAGGTTTTCGACTAGGACCTGTATAGCAGGGCGTGTTTCTTATTTACTTACTGTGCTGGTTTTTTCTGGTACAGAGTAAACTGACATCACAGATTATTTTGTGCACACAACTCGCCTCGCAGCCTGGTGGTTTATTATCCTTTAGTTGCGCAGCTTTTTATTTCTTTCACACTTCACTACTCTATTTAATATCTCTTTGCTTCTTTGAAATACGGCTTAAATCCATTGCTTGATAAGTTTTTGTCAAGTTAATAGCAAGCGGACTTTTCTCCTACCATTCTTTATATCATTTAAATTTTACGGTTGATAAAATAACGAAAATTTGGTAAATGGAACTCGCGAATACTTTGGATTGTTTAGCGACCCCGGTCTTTATGCCGTAACTTTAAACAAAATTGATAAATCTTTGGATATTGACACTTGTTTCCGCGATTAATATCCGCCTAAAATGGATGTAGGTTTACACCGAATACATTATTCTCGGTGAGAAAAACAATCATCGCTGTATCGTCAGCTTCTGAACGATCAGCGAACGCAATTTTTAGTCTTACCCGGTGTGGCAGAAAAGAGTCCAGAAATGCGATTTTCAGGTAATCAATATTCCAGAAAAAATGGAACTTTTTTCCTTTAAAGACAAATGTGAAAAACTTTTCAAATTCTACATTGCGGTTTGTTTGTATACTAGCTTAAAGTTAATTAACATGCTGGTACTTTGAAAATTATGTAGACAATTTTCATATTTCATCGCTGGTAGAAACACAAAACTCATCCAGATATTCTTCGCTCCAAGGTATAAGACATAAGCTGTTTAAAGTATCATGCTATCGCCATCTACCAGATATTTGCGATAAAGTGAAGTGTGTCTCGCTTAATATAACGCTTAATGCTCACATCCCCATCCCTTACACACCACTACCGTTTTCTGGCTGTTTGCCGTCATCAGGTGGAGACAGTAAGATTAGGTTCAGGGAGCCTTGAAACAGTGGAAAAGCGGTGAACAAAGTTAAACTTGTATGCCACTGTTAAATAGGGTTCTAACAAAGAACCACGATGTTCAAATACAGAATCACAGTGATTCCTGGCTAAGCGCTCGATGCGCATGTAAAAGACCAAAGTATTGCGGTGCTCACATCCCCATCCCTTACACACCACTACCGGTTATTGGCTGTTTGCCGTCATCAGGTGGAGACAGTATGATCCGGTTCAGTGAGCCTTGAAACAGTGGTAAAGTGGCAAACAATGTTATACATGAATTTCACTTTTACATAGGGTTCTTACAAAGAAGCACGATTTTCAAATACATAATCGCACTGTGATTTCTGGCCGAGCTTTCGAGGCGCTTATAAAAAAATCAATATATTGTGGTGCTCAAATCCCCATCCCTTGTTGGGCTTGCTTACTTTACAAGTCCGATCCTTTTAGACCGTGCTACACCAATCATGTACCATCTATTCGCATCTTCGCTTAAATGCACCGGATCACTTCATTTTAAACGTGTATCACCTAGCACGCTGAACCCTTATTGCATAAAATTAAACTCCCTAAACCGTTGGGTTCGAATAAAAAAGAATATGTATTTAACGGGGGTGAGCAACACAACAAAACGAATTAACGGCATGCATTCGCCCCCGCGCTAACACATACCAAATGTATTTACACTTTGCAATGAAGACCATTTACCAAGGCCACGTGTAATGGCGCCAATTCAAACGGAAACAATTATCTTGTTTCCAGACAAGTTTTGCTCCAAACATGAAAAGAATCGGAGCCGCCATGGGATTAAATCATTATTTTTCTGCATCCGAGTTTTTCCAACTAATTCCCGTGGTTGTTTCGATGAGGCGTGAGTTTATAAAATGTGCGATAGTTATGCGACAGATTGTAGATACCAGATGGATATTTCGACGACTGATGTTTGAACGGATTAACTACTTGAAACCAGTGAATATTTCCTTGCACCATTTACGTTTATGGGGGTAAAATAATTTTTAGTTTTCGAATATATGCAAAGGAATTGCGGACGAACTCTCGAAAGTAGTCCACATAAGCAGACTCTATAGATAGATATGCCATATATGGTGCGGGCAACGCTGGTCTAACTTAGTAGTAGTCTAACTTAGTGCTCATTTACACACCATGCATGAGCAATTAATATTCTTATGTTATTCACCAGTCACACTGTAGCCATATTGAATGCGTAACTGGTCCAATATTTATTGATCTTGTTGACACGTGACCCGGAAACAATCGGCCACGTTATAATTGTATGCTCTTGGATGTTGCCAGATCAATAGAGGTCACCTCGCGTTCGCTGTTTTGAGGTACATTACGTTGTCAACACAGGCCACTATATCCAACATTAGCAACATTAGCACCAAGGCATTTCTCAACCAATTGTCAATTGTGTCCTGATTGAACCCCAAGGTCACTAGGTCTAACGCTAATTACTTCACCGACGAATCCCACGACACAAGAGAAAAGAAATTAGTCAATTATGTTTATCATGCGCATGACCGAAAACGAAACATCACAGATCCATGTTTAACTTTGTTTACCGCTTTTCCACTGTTTCAATGCTCACTGAACCTGATCTTACTGTCTCCACCTGATGACGGCAAACAGCCACAAACCGGTAGTGGTGTGTAATTGCGGAGGATGTTAGCACCACAATACACTGGTCTTTTATATGCGCCTCGAACGCTTGGCCAGGAATCACTATGTGATTCTGTGTTTGAACATCGTGGTTCGTTGTACAAACCCTATGTAACAGTGGCATTCAAGTATAACTTTGTTTAGCGCTTTTCCGCTGTTTGAAAGCCTACTGAATCTGATTTTAATGTCTCCACCTGATGACGGCAAACAGCCAGAAACCAGTAGTGGTGTGTAAGTGATGGGGATGTGAGCACCACAATACATTCACTTATCCACATTACATCGGAAAATCACTTTACCACAACTCAACACTCCTCAACACGTCTCCATCGGTTGTTACTTTGGTCTGATTTACCAATCGATTTTGTGTAAACCAGTTCAACTCGCGCCCTGACTACTTTGAGCTTGTTTGACCGGCCCTGACGAATTGCATAAAGTTCGATACAGGGGCGGACTTTGCCCATCTATGCGGTTTCCAAGGATGCTGCTAAAATCGAATCGCTCAACCCTTCCTGCTCCTCTGTTGGCTGTTGCTGTGCTTATCAATCAAAAGCTCGTGATTAGCACTAATCGCGAAGACACATTACGCCCCGCCGTGCAATAGAAGACTAGTTTATCGAAAGCTTAGTTCGCGCAAGATATAATCAGGCACACTGGTTCCGTATAGCTAAACGATTTGACATACATGCCACTTATCACATTCAAATGAACTCACACGTGATTTTGTGGTGACCGTTGCTTTTAAGCTGTAGTTAATTTAAGCCTGTTCAACTGATTTTGCCGAATCACATCTTTCACCTTAGATACACTGTTTATCCTTCTTCCAAGACAGGTTGTAATATAACCATTATTTCACAACTCTTCCACATCCAGGTTCCTTTTGGGCTTTTGATGGTTGTCAACGGACTTTGTGGGTTTTCCTACTTTTGATTTAAACCGTAGAGTGGTGACCCTGTGTTTTCGGTTGGCTCTTCAAATGCACTCGAAGCTTTAAAAATGCTAAACATGCACAGGCCGCACGATTGGTTTTTAAACGTTTCACATTAGTTAAACAGTCAATGACAAAAATGCACTTTGAATTCGCGTTAACGTTCGGATCGCAATGTCATCACTACGACATAACCCGATTCGATTTGCTTACTATCAAATTCTCATTAGATATTTATTATTTTTAATACATCCAACAAAATACCCATTCGGAAGATGTAGACGGATTTCTGTTAAACTGAGTTTGCTTTGTGGTAAATGTTTGTTGATCACATCACATTTCATAAATTTTCGGATGTTTGCTACTGCTTTGCTTTCTAATTTCATCATTTGTGTGTAAAAACAGGGTTCCGGTGAGAGAGTGGTGAAAGTCAGGATAACATTTCGTGACTAAAAGCTTTATTTTACGTAAGTCGTTTATTTGTTCTATTTTTAAGTGTCTAAATAATTCAGCAATCGTAAAAAAAATTTAAAAAAATGTCTCACTCTAATTGTAACCCGGTAATGTTCGAAAAATTGCAATTAATTTTTGATTATTTGCACCCGATTTAACAAAACACCGGAAAGGTAAGCAATGATTACATCTTAGCATTATTGCTATCATCTTTCGCCCGTTTACCCGTACACAATCGCATCGGTGGGTATCGGCATACATTACCGAACGCTATCGATACTATGGCAACCGTGCGAGTTTTACGGAAACTGGTTTGACATTTGAAAAAATGTCACCGCTCCTTAATAGCACATTCAAACAAACGGAACAAATGACCCGGTGTGACAAAGGAGCCGACAAAGATCTAACTGATAATTGAAAATAAAGTAGGAGGAGGACGTGGCTGGTTGAATGTTTATTCGGAATAATTTCAAAGCGTTTGTATTTTCGGGTTTGTAAACAAGAGTTCATTAGCCGGTTTGATTAATTATTGCGCCACGTAGCGAGTGTAAGTTTTGCTTTATCGGAAATCTCATTTGAGAGCGATTTAAGAAAAATGGTTGATCGAAAAAACATGAGGCCTTAAAGAACATGGAAATTTCATAAAACGGGTGGTAAAATACGACACTATCGGAGTAAAATATGTTCCTAAATTAGTCAGACCATTGAAATTTTGGATTGGAATTATATTCAGCTATATCGTTCCGGTTTTTGTCAACCAATTACAAACAGTAGTAAAATTAATCAAGCGCATGTGGATCCTGATCTTACTGTCCCTACCTGATGAGTGCAAACAGCACGAAACCGGTCGTGGGGTGTGAATGACGGAAAAGCATGCAAATGAATATTTTGTTAAAATTAATATAGTTCTTACTGAAGCCCAAAACTCTTGCTCGGGATTAAATGACAGAGACATGTGTAGCCATTGATAAGAGTCCGTTGTATTTCATTTAATACTGGGTTTCAAGTTACATTTTCTTGATTAAACCGGTAAACTAAATTTCTCGACGGGTCAATGAATATCTCCGAATGCCATTACCATTGAAGTGTACAAAACATTTGATGACCTAAAGTTAGTATAGATTGTTTGTTACGTCAATCGATTGTTAGCATTAGAAAAATGTGTTTAAATTCATATGGGAATGCATCCATTACATTGTTTTACCCTGAAGTACGGACTGTGTGATCAAGATTCGTATGCGTTGGAAACTGAAGAAGCGGCAAACAAGCCATAAACTTGTAAGCCACAGTAGGATAAGTCTGACTTCAAGAAGCTGTTCAACTGCATATATGCACTCATGTGGATGGGGTTGAACCCATTGACTTGACAAAATATTGGTATTTGCGTGCGTAATCGTCATAAACACATTAGCTTCAAAGTTGAGAAACTTTTTACAACTTTCTCAAGGCCTTTGGTTCCAGATCGTAATGCCCCTACCCGATAAGTTCAAAGAACGCTGAAAACGCATGCAAATTGGGTTAGTTTGTCACACACACAAATTATTCAAACTTGATCTGACTGTGAAATCTTCATTCCTTTATTATTTTGTTCTGTTTTCGAAACTATTGAAGGCTCCCGCTAGTTGGTCAATATAAACGGGTTAAAGAGATTCTCGCCAAGTAAAGGAAGTTTGCAGGACATTGGTGATCACGCAGTTCAAAACCATTTAGCTTCGACACTCGACAGAAATATGTTTTCAAATCCATCTTGTCTCCATGATCAATCTTAAAATGAATACGTAGATTTTAGTTTGAATTGTTGTGATTTGTTAAACTGTAGTTTCCGAGTCTAACTCCACCAATCAATCTTCAAGGCTCTGTGAATCCAAGCATGCTGTCTCCACTTGATGACGACAAACAGTCAGAAACCGGTAGTGGTGTGTAAGGGATGGGGACGCACTCACACATGAGCGCATCAAGCGCTGGACCACTAGGTGATACCGTGTTTCACTATTAAATAGTGGCTTCAAATTCAAACTTTGTATACCGCTTTTCCAATGTTACACGTCTCACTGAACATATATGCTTACCGTCTTAGCTAAAAATTGATGGTTTAAGCGCCGAAATGTGTACAACACCATATGACGTGAATCAGTACAAAATGTATAGGTGTTTACCTTACAAGAAGACGCATGTTGGTCTTAAGGCATGTACCGTACACCTGGGTGCTTACCTTTCAGTTTACTTAAAAAAATTTCGACAAATTGAAGTACCGTTTGTTGTTCACATTTCTGCCCTCAGTATTTCAGGCATGTCATACCTAATAGAAAGACTAGATTCAACGAGCCCAGTAAGCCTAAAGGTTGACCAAATTTTGACTGCAAGTCCACTGCTTCAAATGGTTCGTGAAACGAACAATCAGGTTTGAAAGCAGAATCACCAGGAGTTCATTTGACCTCATGAGACTGCAACATCAAGTCTAAAACGAATTATTCTTTTACTCTATTATAAATACCGTGATTATGGATGAGCTCTATGTCAATTTCTCTTTCCTTAGTTGATCTATTCTGACATTCGGTTTCGAAAATGTGTTAACACTTCCAACTACTTTGTTTCGGCTAGTTTATCACAAAATATCCCATTCTCTCCAAGCATTTCCTCACATAATCCTTATCATCCTCACACAAAACACCAATTGGTTTTGAGGTCCTCGACAGAACGCAACATTCATTGTACTTTTAAGTGCGCCGCCAAATTACAATAGTCTGGCAAAAACGATGTTTCGTTGTCTAGCGCCAAATTTGAAACAAGTCAGTAGTTATATTAAAGGCAATCCGTTTAGCTAGAGGTAACTTCAAAGTGCCGAAAAACGAAACATTTTACCAATTATGTTGTAATGCGCATCAATTACCGTTTGCTAGAAATGTGGCAGGACAATAAACGCAAATCATAGCGACATCCACGATTTTCGTTCTCGGTAGTCAGTGCATTTGAATGTGATCAGTGATGAGAAGTAAACGTTGATTTTATCGGCCGAGTATGGAAATAAATTAAGGTTTAGTTGAATGCCACTGGCAAATAGGGTTCTTACAAAGAACCACGATTTTCAAATACAATATGGAAAAAGGTAATTCCTGGTTATGCATTCAAGGCGCTTATAAAAGATCAATGTATTGTGGTGCACCCATCTCCATCAATTGAACACTACAACCGGTTTCTGGCTATTTGCCGTCATCAGGTGGAGACAGTAAGATCAGCTTCAGTAAGCCGTTAAACAGTGGAAACTTGGTAAACAAAGCATACATGAATGCCATTGTTTTACCATTTTACCGCCGTTTCAAGGCTCACTGAATCTGATCTCACTGTGTCCACTGACGGCAAACACCCAGAAACCGGTTGTTGTGTGCAAGCGCGGATGATATAAGCACCACATTATATTATTCAGGTTCCTTATAACTATTGTCATGGTTATCGAGTCGTAATATACAAAGACATCACTTAATTTGCATCAAAAGATACCTCTTCTACTTTCAAGCAGCATCATCTCCAGTTTAGGTTCCTTTCCATTTTCAAGTGTGCAGTTGATCAAAACGATGTTTGTTAAAGATATGAACAACCATCATATTGAGATTAATATTCAATTTTTTTCAGTTTAGAATCCCGTTCTGTCGACATGTTTTCCGGTGTTTTTCTCAATATTTGTTTGGCTTTGTGTACGGTTTGTTTCAGTTGCATAATAGTTGTGTATTTTTCACGTCATTTGTCCACTGAGCTTCAAAATCACTCTCACCACTCCGAACTGAAAATATCTACTAAGACCTACGTGTATGTTCAAAAATAAACAATTAATATTTGATTGTGTAAAGTGTGCTTTCTTTGCATGACCTTGTGAGATTGAGTGAATACTCAGACTTTGTATTCATGTTGAGGAAGTGATCGTACTGCTTTCAGCTGCTAAACAGAAATCATCAAGTTATTCGAACGAGTACCGTTTATCGTTGTGAAGATTGTGCTCAAAATTGTAAATCTCAAATTGGATTTTTTATGCATGTGGTACCGTGTTGGTATGACATCATAAACCACTTTCAATTTCAATCCACGATAGACCGACAGAGGCTAACAACAACCTGTTCAGGAGTTCTGTAACCCTGTGTCTACTGACGGTAGCTCTAGTTACCACCTCAAATCAGCAGTTGATTGCTCAGTAGATTCCGTCGTTATCTTCAGTCACCATCGGAGTGCACTTGTCAGGCGGCGTCTGGCATCTGATACATAAAAATTAACCGTGTGTTTTATTTATGCCATAATTAAGCAGGATAACACAAACATATCATAAAATAGTATATCCAATTACCGTAGACAAAGGGTTCAGTAGTTGATCGCCACCAATGTGGGTATACTACGAAAATATTAGCCCATAACCAGTGTTTCGCAGCATGTACCGGAGGTTGATGTGAAGCCGTTTGCAAGCATGGTAGCACATCAGGGTACCGCTTAACATGAATTCAATCTTCATTCTCGGTTTAACCGACGATTTATTTAAGTTACATGTGATACCTTGACACGATATTTTAGTGCAAGGTTTCGAAATAGTCGGTTACAGGCGTAATAATCGCTAGCACACATTCTTCTCTATAAATATTCGATAACTGCTTGTCAGTAGATAATGAAGGAAATAAACATGCTTGGGAAGCTAAATTCCTAATGTTTGTTACAGCACAAATAAAGTCATCTTAACTACAATTCTGAGTTCATTTGGGGGGAAAAGCCCACACCACTCAGGATATAGTTGACTGATACTCTTTACCAGTTTTTCAATGCCGAGTGTACATTAGAATTTCACATTCGGATGCGACACTGAATGTATCAACCAATTCGCCATAGTGTGACAGCTCTGGCGGAATAGAGATGATAAAATGTAAACGATTCGAAATAGTCGCTAAGAAATCGATCCTATCGCCGGGAAACACGACTACATAGGTGCTCACATCTTATTGAGTTAAACATTTTTGCCTTTAGCGTTGCATTTCTTGGATTGAAACATAAGTAATACCTCCACTCGGAAGTGTTTCCACCACACCCAAAGAACGGTTCATTGTGTTTCTCACTGTTTTGGGGGGCGGAGTATGATCCTCACCTAGAAGATGAGGTCACTATCGCGTATGGTCAGCGCAACCAATCCACATTGTTACGTATTTTAAGTGAGTGAAGCGTGAAACGGGATCTACCACTGATCACGTGAATGTGGCGCAAAATGACAGCGCAAAAATGCAAAGGAATTTGTGTGCAATCGGTTAGAGTAGTAGTAGCGCAAAAATTTTTTGACCTGTCGAGAACAGGCCAATGAGTTTTGGTGTACGGCTAACGTTATACAATGGTAGCAATAGTAATCGGTACTGTACAGCCATGTATATTTGCTAGTATTTGCTCGATGCTGGTGGAGATTGGTTTACAGAGGTAGACCTGCAAGACAAAAATCCCACGGATTTATTTCACATGTCATTATTTACTCACCAGCAGTTCAAAAATGCTGTATATATAATTTATTAGTTTGCATTTTATCAATATCCAAATGCGCGCCAAACATGATGCACATTGTGACCTTGAGATAGCCAATGAAATCATCCGTATGGAGACGAGAAATATTCCATTCCTTCTCAGACACATATATCACTGCATGGTTTCCGATGCGCGGCTGACCTTATTTCGTGCTGTTCGTTTTTAATTCGTAATGGCGCCATTTTAGTAAAAAGGAAATTTTCCACTGTTCGCAACATGCAGTCGAAACTTTATAAATCAAGTTTGGTATAGTGTGGTGAGTAATTGTAGTCGCTTAGCGAAAATTAGATTCGCGAACTTCCAAGATGTTTGCTAGCTAATAAAGCGTTTACAGATTTTGATACACAAGTCAGGGAGGGTATCGTTATTGATATAGGATGGAACATCAAGAAGAATATACAAAGAAAGTTGTTCAAATGCACATTTATTGAGTAAAAACGTTTTAAGCAAAAACTGCTCACAACCTGATAAATTTTGATTGTTTTAAATCACACCGATCTTAATTTTTTTGTCATTGACTGAATACATGGAGTAGAGAAAATTAAATGCTAAGTGTGATTCATAATCCAATCAATTTATGATTGATGAGTGTTTGCCGAATTTCGTATGAAGAGTTTTTCATCTGTAATCTACAGAATCGAGGCTTGCTAGGTTTCTTGAACGTTTGTTCGATGTGAGCAACAGTAAAATAGATAATTTTGTGACGAAAAACTTCAATCTGAATCGAACCGTCTAACATATCGAATATGAACCTTATCTAACATGGGTCAAAGTTCATAAACTTTCTATCATTTTCCCAGTAAGTAGTAGTAAGTAGTAGTAAGCATCACTACACATATTGTTGAAGTCTTCGTCTAATCAGGTGAAACAACGTAGAATTAGTATCCGTGAAACTCCCGCAATCTTCTATCCTTGTCAGAAGATAAATTGTGAATCGAAAGGTCCATAATGTTTGAACAAGAATTTATCCCTATGCATATTTCGATGTGAAATGAATATAATGGATCAAAATGGTTCGAAGAACTGCCTTTCTTTCGCGAGTTGGTTGAGATATTCATGCGTCTCCCTTAATGAGGACAAATAAGGACAGATAATAATCTGTCCTTACGATAATTTCTTTGTACTTTTCGTTGTCACAAAGTCCAAACAACTTATGTGTAAGACACGTTCGCTGTGCTAATTTAGTGGATCCTAATTATCTAAAGGACACTAGAATCAGGATTGAATGATAGACATTTAAGGGATGCATTTTCTAACAGGATGGGAATTTTCTAGACGTGAGAGGACCTGACAGATGGGATTTCCAGATGCCATCATAGTTCTTTGCTTTCCATCGAATAACTGTCGAGCTGTGCTGAAATGGCAAAATAGAGCCATTTCCGAGTATTTTCATAAAAGAAGCTTCCTGATATTTAGTGTAGTTTGAGATTAAATTTCCGAAATTCTTCTTCCTTCCTAAACAAATGGGGGTTGCTTTTCGATCGAGAATATCTCGCTGACAGCATCCTAGACAATTCGCAGCAATATGAGTTCCAGTTCACTCATACAGTTGGTTTTGAAGCACTAATTGCTACTCATTTGATTAATACAATGTTATATCTATTATTTGGTGAATAATGCTTCTATTCGAGGTTAACTTTACGTACCTGGATAAACCGAGACCTGTGAACAATTCGAGCTTGTAAGCTATTTTCAATAAGTTTGGCACGACCAACCTGTTCAATCGCATGTTTCCAACCACATGTAGATAGGGTTCAAACCATGATCATGATCAGAACGCTCAGTTGCATAGATTTCATAACACACCTCAGGACAAATTTGGTGCTGTTTGGTCTTATCAGATAGGGACAGTAGGATCAGTATCCACATGCGTCTCAAACAATGGGAAATGGCTTGTATGTCACTGTTGGGTAAGGTTGGTACCAACCTGTTTATTCACATGTGCCTACATTCATGTAAATGGGTATAAACTCATGGTTATTTAAAATAAATTCTCATTTGGTTGAGCTTGTAAGGCACTGTTGGATGAGATTGTCATCGCCTTCTTGGTTGGCACGGCTAACCTTATCCAACAATCGCATACAAGCTCAAAAGTGAATGTCATTAACCAACTGTGTCAATGCATGTGGATCCTGATCCTACTGTTCTTAGTTGATGAATGCAAACAGTACAAAACCGGTCGTGGGGTGTGTAATGGAACTGCAGTAAGCAGTTTGCTCATAATCATGGGTTTAAACTGATCGTATATTATTTGGTTGAAGTATGTTTTGATTGTTAGTTACAAAATTTATGTTTTATTCGAATCGATAATTGTTCAAATAACTGAAAATCATCGGGTTATTTTATCTTATTCAGTCTTCGCTGGAATATATGCGCCTGAATGAAAATGAACGGCTGTTTTTAAAGTTAGGAGAATTCACTTTGTTACGAACAGAAACATCGAGCTATGCTTCTTCTCTTGAATTAAGAACCTTGATTTATTTGTCAATGCTAATGCGGTTGACCTATTCCGGTCGATGCCATCAATAAATTTACATCAAAACTATATGAGGTTCCTATATATCACACTGATATACTTGGATAGGCTGTGAGGTAATCTTGTTCACAGCGTTCACAGATGTAGTTAGCAACCGTTGAATACGCAGCGGTCGTTCGATCAACTATCAACAACAACATCAACAGTACATTTACTTCACAACCTGCAAGATGATGTTTTACGCAATACCCTCAAATTGAACGCCTCAGGTTCCGTTCTTGCCTCATCATATGCCACTCGATGTAAATTTCCTCACTATCATTTTAGGAATCTTGCCCAAAGCCAGGCAAAGAATACGTTTCTCCCGTACGTGGAAAACCCAGATGCTGCCGCACTTGTGAACCAGGAAATGGAATGCTCCGTCTATGCACCGACGTAGAGGACACACAATGCGTCGCTTGCGAAACTGGAAGTGAATTTTCTCCCTACCACAGTGCAACCGAGAAGTGTAGGCCATGTCGCTTGTGTCAAGATGTAAGTGTTCTGGAAACTGACCATTCTTGTGCAGTGCGAACACTTTCAAACGGTCTGTCGAATATGTTTTTTTCATATTCAGCTGCACCCATTGGCTAGGATTCGCAGCGCGTGTAGTCCAACCCTCGACACCGAGTGTGAGTGTATCGAAGGTTATTTCATGGACATTCCGAATCAGACCTGCAAGCAATGTTCTCGCTGTGGAACTGACGAGTTTGTCGTCAGGTAAGCTGAATTCATTTGGCTAAAGGTCAGAAACCTGCTTTTTTGAAAACAGAATAAATCTTTGCTAATTTTACATTCGTCGCGAAAGAAATGATTCTATAGTCTGCAATTAAAATTTCAAATTTGTCACAGAAATGGAAGAAAGCTTAACACACACATGACATTTACACGCGATTCTTTAATTATTCTGCTTGTAAATAATATCCAGTCAGTTCGAAAGTGGAAAGATTGTTTCAAGTGTAGAATATTGGTTATAATTATTTTTACGCAAAATTTTCTTTCGTCTTTTGTCAGAAATGAGCCTCGATAAATATGCTTGAAACGTATAAAAATGGTCTCACTTGAGAAAGACAAAACAAGTTTTATTGTTATAGATTTACATCTACAACAGAACCGATATAAGCAGAGATTCTGGTGAAAATTCAGCGGCGTTTCGACATGTACATTTCAGCTTGTGGTTAGAGTGTTTCATCTAAAATTGAAAATTGATTCCATTGGTGCGGGTAAAAACATTCGTATCCTGAAAGCGAGCAAAAATGTTTCCTTCTGCGGTTAAACGAATCAATTTTATACCGGTGTTTGTTTGTCGTTCTGCACGGCTTGGATTCAAGATAATTAAAATATGAGTACGCTTGAGGAGGGTTCAAGATTATACAGCTTAATAACGTTTCAGTTTGTTAACTGGCTGTATGTTGAACACAAGTCAAATAGAATTTCAGTAACTGTAAGTATACGTCCTTAAATGTAATCTGACTCAGACCAGACAGATCAATCTAATTGAATTATTTCGAGTTTTATTTTCACTGAAAATAAAAATAGCAAAATAATCCAATCAATTTGACATAAGCTATTGATTTTATTTGAGTAGAAATCAGTTAATACTCTCGGTCATTTTGAAAGAATCGTATAGTTCTGTACATTTGAAATTCAAAAAATGCAACTTCTGGGCAAAAACTATCTCACATATAAGTTTTCGTTAAATCAAAAACAAAGGAGAATATATTTTTGGATACTATGCATGTGATATTTTGAGTAACTTGGAATTATATTCCCGTTAACCTTCTTTCACATGTGTAATCACATTCAGTAGGTTTAAATCTTTGTGAATAAAATTCTTTTTTGTTTTCACCGAACAGTGAATGTCAATGGAATGCTGACATCAAGTGTAGAAAATGTCCAGACGGTTTCGAATTAGCCCAAAATCGGACTGAAACAAAGTGTGTTCCAAGCAAGACTGGCTTTGATACCATATCGATTTCCGTACTATGTTCCACCAAAGAAAGTGTTGTATGCTGCCTGCAAAATCAAACGAATTGTTCTACAGAAAGAATTTTGTGGCGAAGTATGTGTAGTTGAATTTTCGTAATATTTTATGATGTGTGCAATGGATTATACTTTAGTTACTACTTGATTTTGGCAAGTAGTGTTTCAGTGATAAAAATGTATCATGAGTTAATTTAGGATCGCATACTCACCAGTATTTATACGCAGTCATCAGGTTGCTTTTTCCCGCGTATATTTAAAAAATGAATATTTTATCCTTATATTTTTGGAAAATGTTGAGAAAATGTGAAAATGTTGACTAGTGTTCAAAGAATTTGGCAGAAAAATCAATGTTCATAATACCCAGATCAGCTTTGTGAAATTCATCTCACTGTGCTCAGTATTAAGTGGAAACTGGCGAAAACATCATTTTTGGTTATACTTAATTTTATAACGGATGTTTTGCTTTCATTAACGTTTCATTTATCACATTCTTTCTGCGTGTTATTTGCGGTAATTAATTAGAACGGTCAAATAAAGTGTTATCACAGATCACAATCCACGTCCTAAAAATTCCCCAGTTAATGGGGTTCATAGTTAAATATTTTGTTGAAACGGGTTTTTATTTTGTGTGTGACGGAAAAGCATGCTAACGAATATTTTATTTCAAGGTTATGGGTTTTACGCCATTAAACATGTGTTTGGATACATGTGATTAAACACGTTGGTAGTACCAGCCTTAACCAACAGTGACATACAAGCGTTCCTTGTTTATCATTCCTCCACTGTTTCAAGCGCATGCGGATCCTGATATTACTGTCCCTACCTGATGAGTGCAAACAGCACGAAACCGGTTGTGGGGTGTGTGTGTGACGGAAAAGCATGCTAACGAATATTTTATTTCAAGGTTATGGGTTTTACGCCATTAAACATGTGTTTGGATACATGTGATTAAACACGTTGGTAGTACCAGCCTTAACCAACAGTGACATACAAGCGTTCCTTGTTTATCATTCCTCCACTGTTTCAAGCGCATGCGGATCCTGATATTACTGTCCCTACCTGATGAGTGCAAACAGCACGAAACCGGTTGTGGGGTGTGTGTGTGACGGAAAAGCATGCACATGAATATTTTGTTTCAGGGTTTTTATTTTGTTTGAAATCTTACTTTGACTTGTAATCCAATCTTCTCTCGGTTTCTAGCCATGTTCATTTTTTGTTTTTTTTCGCTCTATATTCCGTTTTAGTCATTAACCTTTTCCGAATATTCGTTCCAACAATTCCAGAATTGCAACTGTCACAATTCTAAACGTTTTTTTAACAAATGGAACTAATCGCAAACATTCAATCTCACTTTCATCTTAACCGATCACTTACACTTGTCCCACAGCGTTGATGATGAATGAATGGATGACAACACAGTACTTAACACACACACTTGCTCACCGGTAAAACGTACAATGTCAACCTTATGGTCCTGTTCATCCTTTGGCGAATGTTATTTAACATGAATCATTAGAGCCACCATCACAGAAGGATATTTATTTCATTCATTTCCCAAGAAACTGAACAAAATCCCATGATGAAAATATTTCTCCATGTGTTGCGATGAGAGAAACATTTTACACACCGGAATTTAAACGAAACATTTCGCTCTGCGCCATCAAATAAATCATAGTTGATGCACACACATGCACACACACACATGCACCAATGCACATCGGTAGCATATGCTATGGCGGTTTTGTTCCAAATCGGACGGAAGCGTGTTGTTGTTCACATATTCAAATGATTTCCAAATGTTTTCACGGATGTGCAACACACACCCTGAGGGCGAGAGTGGCAACATTGAAATTTACCGTGGGGTTTCATTCGCTCGACCGCCAAGTGGTCTTAAATCTTCCGTACACGATTTTCGTACGCACATTAGACGACGGCATTTGGAACCCGGGGTTTTCGCACACAGGTCATGCCGATACCAAGATTTATGCGCCTCCGGTTGATTAGACCATGGCGAACATCAAAAGACCCGGGTTCCGTTCTTCGTTAATGGTATGGGTGGAACACTTGGTGGTAAACAACGATCCACGGTGTCTTGAATACGTCTGTACGCACTAAACGCGGGAGTTTTGGATTTTAGTTCCGATGACCGTTTGTTTCGAGTAAATACCATTTGGACGATATTATAAAATGGGTGTATCGCGGCGCACATTTTCTAGTATTTCATACATGATAGTCAATGGTGAGGATGATGTATTTTGGAAACACTCTCATTGAAAAATAAAATAAAGAACGTTATATTTTATAGCTTGTGCTACATCGTAGTAACAAATATGATGATAAGTGTTAAAAGCAAATTAGGTGGTGAAGCGGAGTTGAAGTGAGGAAGGTGGATTTAATAGAGTAGAAAGATGATTTCAAAGGAATGTAATGGGTAATAATGATGCACTTTGAAGCTGCTGTTTTATATGGTTTTTACAACGAACCACGAAGTTCTAACACAGAATCACATAATGATTCTTAGTCAAGCACTCTAGGCACTTATGGATGGCCAAAGTGTTGTGTTCATCACCTCTCCCGTTCATACACACCACTACCGGTTTCTGGCTGTTTGGCATCATCAGGTGGAGACAGTAAGATTAGGTTCAGTGAGCCTTGAAACAGTGGATAAATGGTAAACAAGTGTACACTTGAATGCCACTGTTGCGTAGGGTTCGTACAACAAACGACGTTGTTCAAACACAGAATCACAAAGTGATTACAAAAGACCGATATATTGTGGTGCTCATATGCTTATACTTTATACACCATAACTGGTTCAGTAAACCTTGTTGCCGGGACGAGTGGTAAACAAAGTTAGAATTTGAAGCTACTGTTTGACAGGGTTGTGGTTTGTAAATGCGAGGGAGTTAAGCAACACTTTACATTGGTGAAGGAGTCAGTTGTCGAATGTCAATCAAGCCGTAAATACCGGAGAAACGATGCTCAGTTACTGGGCGCTTAAGATCACCTTGAACGTTTCGCACATTGCACAATATCCATTTTTTTAATAGCGCTGAGATTCATAAGACGGGTGAATGTTTTCTGTTTACTCAGCGCAAACGAATACATAAGTAACCACGGTTCCAAGTCAGGCTTCAAAAGGAGGTGGGTTGAGTGTGGAGCTAGCTTCCGCACCCTTTAAAAAACCTTCTAGCTACAGAATAGCCAACAAGAATACTAACAGACGACACGGATCTGAGAGAAGATGGACCCCCCGTTGGAAGTTGTATGACGGTGAAAGCCAGAGTCATCTAAAGGCAGTCAGGCCATTTACCATCGTTTCCACCAGGACTACCGCTATCATCACCACAAAGAACGTCCGGAACATGTATGAGACTGGAAAGACAATGTGAGTGGTCGCAGAGATAAGGAAGTATTACTTCACCGTCTTAGGAATCAGCGAGTCAAATTAGATTGGTTGCGGGCAGATGCAACTAACTTTGGGTCCATCCATCACAGTCTAAGGCGAGGCGCTGCAAGTGGTGGATATTTTCGCCTATCTCGGCAGCATCCTGGACAAGCTTGGATGAATAGCTGCAGACGTCATATCCGTTAAAGCACGAGCAGCATTAAATCAGCTGCAGAACATCTGGAGATCCAGCGAGATCAGCATTACCGCCAAGATCAGGCTCTTCAATACCTTACTAAAGCCAGTACTACTCTACGGAGCAGAGACCTAGAAAACCACAATCACCATCGTGAAGAAAATGCAAGTCTTCATCAACACCTGCCTCAGGAAGATCCTTAATATCCACCCAACATTCCCGTTGTTTCGAGATCACTGTACTTGATTTTACTGTCGTGAACTGGTTGAGTGTAGATGCATGGTATGTGTTCAACACGATACATTAACCAAAAAGCTCCGCTTTCTATATACAATTACTATTACAAATGAGCACTACAAAAATACGCAAATTCTTATATCCTTAGCAGTTAAGCATTGTTTCTCAAAATCAAAAGCAAATTGCTTCTTAGGTTGTGTACATTCTAGCGCGCCAACTTCTCTTTGTTGTTCTTATCTCCACACAAAATCTATTCACGATATATCCTGTGTGTTGACAGCTTCGCCAAACAAGAAACTGTCCTAAAGTGAGACCAAACTGATTTACTTTTCTCGAGAAACAACAGCAAACTAAAACGCCATCCGCCAAGATGAATCGAAGCAATATGCGCACTCTCCGCCGTAATTATCCCACGAGTCTGTCAACATTCACTAAAAAGTCACTTAGAGCACCCCTCGTCCACTCCTACCCCGGGGAAACATGTTTTGTTCACTGTCCACGAAGAACGTTCCCATTCCTCATCAGGATAGCAATCCACAGACCTCCAAAGACCTTCCGGTCGTAAGCCATTCTAGAGGATTACACACATACACACGCACGCACGCAAGCACACACACACACATAAGTGTAAGCAGTAGTCCAACGTAGCCATCTAGCGCTGTCCTTTCCAAGCGCGGAAAAAATTATGTCTGTAATTCGCTGACAATCCGTGAGAATATTCGCCAAATGTGTAGCGATAAATAAGGCGGATGCTTTTCTTTGAAGATTGAATCCGGGTCGTATGCATGGCGGAGAGAGTGAAGCAAAGATAAAACGAGGAACAATGACTAACGACATGATGGTTAGTTCGGTTAGCACCGCGAAGTAGGATACGGAAAATTCTGTTTGCCACTTTTGATTTACGGATCACGTGACGAGTGAATTGGGAAATGTAAAAAGAATTATATCTGGATGATGTGAACATATCGACTTGTAAATCGGGTTCACGGAATTGTATATAATCCCTGTTTTACGTTTAGAAATGGAAGCGACATCCACTCTCGAGTGGATATCTTAAAGTCTCACTGGATTGTGTTAAATTTGGTCGTTTCAATGTAATTCAATGTAATTCAAGTTATGTAATGGTCTAAAAAGCAACAAGCTTAACAACAACCATAGGATGGTATGTGTATAAAAAAGATAAGGAAGTAGATTAAGCAGTATATAGGTGTTCGGGAAACGAATAATGCAATACAAATTCGTCTAACTTCGTTTTACATTCATGCAAGCTAGTGGAGTGAGTAACGGTTGAAGGTAAACTGTTCCAAGTAAAACAGACACGGACAGAGTAAAATACATTCTACAGTTCAGGTGTGAATGGGGTACGACCAGCAAATATTTATCGGTCCGATAATTTCTCGTATTCCTTCGCCTGAATAAATCCTTAAGGGATGGTTCGGGGTATGGAATGTTTTGTAAAGTAAGATAAGGACTCTTATGATTCGTCGATAGGAAAAGTCGCTTCCGTGTTGAATATTACCAATTCAGTAGGGAGGAATTTATAGCGTGGATAGGCGGAAATAACTCAAAGTTCCCCAGACAAATAACATTTTGTGGGTACAAACAAACTATCACAAGACTCTGGTGATGTCTTCCCCCACTGACCCGGAGGTATTTTGCCCATATGTATGAAATAACTGTGTTTTGTTGAGCGAACTGTATGGTGAAGTGATTTCGAGGACACATATCGTCAGCGCACAGTCGAAACACACCAAAATCGATCATTAGTGATTCCATCGAATGAGAACAACCAGCATGAACTTGGTAGTGAATGCTCCCTGCTTTGTGCGGATAATATGGGATCATTCATCATGATTTTTCAGACCAAATCGTTAACTATGTGAATCGTTACAAATAAAAAGGGTAAAGACTGACTCCGCTGGTGATACTGAGTCAATGTGTGAGTGTTGCGACTTAACCGGAGGCGGCGTAGATACCTCTGAGAAAAAGAAGACGTTGACTTCAGTATTTTGGAAGGAGAATTCAATCCGATCGAACTCATCTGCGAGCCAGCTATTACAAATTAACAAAACGTTTCCCGGTACTTGAATAACGAATAGCGATGGAATGTGTTCGCTTACTGTTTATATATTGAAAGTACACTGAGAAGTATATGATACCGTTTAGGCAACTAGCAAGTTCAGTTTTGACGGAACGACACTTTTTAAACGAAGAGTATATAACGAGTAAACAAGTAGATTTTGAGGATGATAAAGTGTTGAACAGGACCTCAAATCACACAGAGGCGGCGAGCACTTGTTTACAGTCAAACAAAGATGTTCTAGGAGGGCTTGCTTCCAATGTATCCTACGTAGCCTTGCATACTCTTTACAATTATTTCCACGTCAGAATGAGCGTGAAATCGTGGATTGTTTATAAAATAATCCCAAAGATTTATCAGTACATGTACAAAATGGGCATTAAAGGCGATTCTTCATTCTAAAGTTCCCAATTACAAGCGAGTTCTAATAATAACTACCTCTTGGAATCCAAAACACTCACTTCGCCTCTAGTACTTCAACACATGGCTGTTCTGTGATAAAATGTGTGGGTCGCGGTGGGGTATTTTCGAGATCAGTGCGCCAAGAGAAAGGCATTTTGAATTTTGATTATACTTGGTACGTTCATCTTTATCCTGATGTGCTCAAATAAATCGTCCAGGGAAAATCATGTAAGCACACTGCATCGACTTACCAGTTACTCGGTAGATCCAACTTGACTGCAAGTCTAGACATTCACTCGTTCATATTCAAGGTTGTTTCAAACCTTTCTGAACAAGTTCTTTATCCATTTCTGTATTCTATAAACACTGGATCATGGGTGAAACCTTGGCTTATTGGTTATTTACAATTCGAATTGTTCCCGACATCTCCAGGTGTAAAAATATACAAAAACAATAGTTGGACAGTAACTGCCTGGCGCACTTTACAGTGGGGAAAATCACATTTACTTTACTACTTGGTGCCAAGGTAACCGACCCTAGTAGCCTGATTAGGATTAAAAATATAGAATACTTTACAGAATTTATTGTTGTTGGTCGCCTTCGGTCGATATCGACCATTGATCATCAGAATTTATCATTATCCCTTATACCCGAAATCTTGAATCTTGGTTATTGGTTTTATGTTTGCTTATTTTTCTTGTGCATCGTATTGATATTTAGATCATCGATCACACAACCAATAGCTTTTTTTAAAAATAAAATACAGTTTAGACGGATTCTCGGATCACCCATATCCATAGAATGTGTCAGAATTTCGGGGGATGCGAGCAACACATTATTTTGGTCATCCATAAGCGTGTTGAGTGCTTGACCACGAATCATTATCTGATTCTGTGTTTGAACATCGTGGTCCGTTGTACGGACCCTATGCAACACTGGCATTCAAGTATAAACTTTTTTACCATTTATCCGCTGTTGCAAGGCTCACTGAACCTAATCTTACTGTCTCCACCTGATGACGGCAAACCGCCAGAAACCGGTTGTGGAGTGTAATTTCGGGAATGTGAGCAACACATCACTTTGTGTCCAAATGTAATTCTCTTGTCATGAAGCAGACATTTAATGGCTTCCCATAAAATATGCGCTATACTGAAATATTGCTCAGCCAGTGTTGAAACAGTGGAGATATAATCAGTAATACTTGCACTTTTAAGCCATTGCTAAAATAACTCTTTGAAGACCAACCTGTTTTTGAATGAGTCTGAACAAACAATCCGCATTGTATGGACTTCCACCACTCACCTAAATTTCAGTTTCGCGCTGTCAACACTCATCCGGTAGGGACAGTGCGATCATGATCCGCCTGCCTTGAAAAACGACAGAATATTAAAGATTTCTGCAGCCAGCGTTGGATAAGATCAATGCGACTAATCTGTGCCATCATATACAGATAGCTTCTGTAAACATGAGAAGAAAACTTGCGATTAATTGGTTACACGTTTGTTGTAACGTTTCGCTTCGGACCCAGCAGCTTCGTCTGACCAAGAGTGTCGGTACGAACAGGATTCGGCTTTAAGCGGTATTTTCTTAACCAACCCTATGTTACTTTAAATAAACAGGCTAGATCAAGGCAAATGGATCCACCACACTCCAACATGCTGTATTAATCCCTAAATTGTTTATTTTGTGTGCAAGTGCGAACAGCACCGAATGCTTACGTAATCCATGTGCACATTAGGTGTTATATATACCTGTTAACGCAGTGTCCTCGCGTCCTTATTTTCTCGATTTTCTGGACTTTTCGTAAGGTTCGCATACCTGATATTTTTTCGAGTTCATGTATTTAACCGCACTTAGATATGCATAGTGTGTTCACAAGATTGAAGAGGTTGGTTGTACCCAACAGTGTCACCTAATTTCAATTATAATTCAAATCAGTTTTAGAACTCGCATCATCCTTAGTTTTGGTACTTCCCAGGCCGTGAACGTAAGTTCATGTTGTGTAAATTTTGAGAAAATATGGCTATCCCGGTCACATTTGCTCAACTAAATTCGCTAGTCAAAACACGAAGTCAGGAACCTGGTATTGCCAAAGGTTTGCCGCTGATGAATATTCGTTTAACCAAGCTCAAACAATGTAACAGATAAAACCACTAAATGTGAGTGCCTATAACCAATCAATCTTTTAAAAAATCATTCACGTCGGACATGAACAAATTTAAAGTAATTTAAGACAATTTTTCATCTCAGTCGTGCGTTTGAACTCGACCCGGAAAACGCTCAAACCTTCCCGGTCCCGACAGCGGGCTCCATTCTTTTGATTTATATCGAAGCAAATCATCGTCGCCTGGCCACCACATGTGCAGCATGGCGCTTACCGTCCGTTATCAAGATTGGCCCCGCTGCCACTCGGACGCACACTCATGCATGTACAGACGCACGCGCGTAAGCAATGTATGCTTGTACACGCGCGTGCGTGTGTGTGTGCGTCCGCTCCACCAACCTTGAAACCGGCCCCACTATAGGCTCATTAGACACATCAATTTAATTGGTGCGTTATGAGGTCATAATTTGTGTAAAAGGCGCGTCATTTTCTTCGAAGCCGCCAGTTCGGTTACAAATGATCGTGACGACAGATGTTGTTGTGCTTAACGCTACGACAAATGTAGTGAATGTTACAAAACCGATGCTGAACTCAACTGCGACAATTCGTCACGAAAATATAATTAAAGAATTACAATCGAAGATCATCATTAAAAACGGGAAATTGTCAAATTTGTCGGAAGAGGAAGCGATTGTGATCGAAGGCAAGCATTTTATTACAAATGTAGTCCGTTTCACCATACCACCATACATACCATATTTTTGAACCGATTATAATTTTGAAGCTGCTAAATATTTAATTTTAACAAAAAATATATTGCGCATAGATTGTGTCTAGATGATCGCAATTTCGCCCATGTGTTGCCACGGCGATAAAAAACCGTTGCATTTTTTTGAAACCAGTATGATTAAGCCGCCATCTTCTTTGATGTCTTGTTCAAATTAATCGATATCTACATGCGGTATTCACATCAAAGTTCGTATCACGTGGCGGCAGTTTTCAACTTGAATACCCACTGGAATTTGATAGAACGTTCGTTGGCTACATCAAAGACGTACATAGTTTCAGGGATATGTTTTGGTGTCCTGATGCGAACGAATTGAGCTTGTTTTTTATACATAAGTGTCACCTAAATTTTGCCGTCGATTACTGTTTGTTTTAGAAAGATTGATTATCGGGTTGAAATATTGACCGTCCGTATTGTATTTACTGTTGACTTATGGAAACATCTCCCAGTTATTTTGCGTATGAATGCACAAAGATTTATCGAGGGGTTCGGTTACACTGATCACACTTGGAACCTACACTTTGCGTTAATCCGTCTCGTGATTTGTCGGTGTTATAATTGTTGCAGCAATCATGCCAGACGCAGTAGCTTCGGTTGGGCTTAGGAGGTTCAAAGCAGCATTATACGTAAGCTGTTAGCCTTCTTAGAACAGTGCAAATATAGCTGATGCACACTGCCGTAGATTACAAATCCGAGCATACGTCTCCCGAAACTTGCTGGTAGCGATTTGGCATTGTCACTTTGCCGCGGAAAGGAGTTCGCAGTGATTAACTCTTGCACAACGAGGACAATCAGTTATGGTCCGCTTTAACGAAAATGGCACCCAATGACGCCGAATCAGTTTAACCCTTTAATACCTTCAGTACCGAATTCGGTACGCTAATTAAAAGTTGTATAAATAAACAGTGATCGGTTCAAATCGTTTCCTTTGTGTTTTTACTTGTTCAATACAAGTCTAGTACCAGTTCGATGCAGAGATACAGCAGTCATCCGGCATATAACGCCAGTGCGCATCGAGAGTTTGCGAGAGATGGACGTGTAGCGTATTCAGCCTTGAAATTAAATTGGGCAGTTAAGGGTTCAATAAGACTAATCACATTACCTGAAATTAAAGAACAATTTAGCGTCGTAGAAAGAACAAAGCAGTTTTGTGTAGAATGTATGGACCACAGTTAAATGGACTTGGTCAAAACAGTTTCCTTGCAAATGGCTATTTTCTTTGTTTGTTGATTGAAAACTTGAGGTCACATGACCATTTAATATTCACGAGATTTTATGATACCAGATTCGAGTATTATTGTTACATTGTTAGCGGGTCGTGTTTCATAATGAAACGGGGAATTCAATCCTGGTGGGTTGTTAACAGGTTCCTCCTTACACTATAATTGTGAAGCAACATGCAACCCACGTGACCTTGAAACCTAACTCTTCACTGTTCTCACATTTTCCGCACGATTTCCATTTTACCCATGCGTAAAGTTGTTTACAATTTGGTAATATAATTTGAAAAATATTATTCACGCAATGGCATCACTGGAGAAACCGTTTCGGATCTGTGCGAAGTCATCCTAGAACCCAAAAATATCACAGGCTATTTATTTATTCGAACAACAAACACTTTATATAGTTCACGAATGAAGAACTTAATCCTAGAAAGTCTCGGGATCTAAATTCATCGTTCCGGACCCCAATCTAACAAATCATCATAAACGTTATTTAAATTGAGACGCAATGTATCTTTTTTGTATTTTTTTGTATCTTTTAATATTTACATTTCGAATCCAAGATTCCGCGTGGAATTTCAAGGTTCAAGGTTTTTAATGGTCTATAAAGCAACTATCTTAACAACAACCATAGGATGATATACATTTAAATTTAAATGTATAGACAAGATAAAGCAGTAGATTAAGCAGTATATAAGTGTTCGGGAAACGAATAATGCACTAAAAATTCGTCTAATTTCGTTTTAAATTCATGCAAGCATGTGGAGTGAGCAACGGTTGAAGGTAAACAATTTCAAGTAAAACAGACACGGACAGAGTAAAGATATTTTCTATAGTTCAGGCGGGAATGGGGTACGACCAGCACACATTCATGGGTCCGATAATTTCTCGTGAATAAATACTGTAAGGGATGGTTCGGGGTATGGAATGTTTTGTAAAGTAAGATAAGGTCTCCTCTGATTCGTCGATAGGGAAAATCAAACAAATTCAGTTGAGCTATCCTTTCTTTATATGGTTTGTTTCGGATGCTGAGAACTAGTTTTAGTGAGCGGTGATAGATTTGCTGCATAAGTTCCACATCCCTCTTGAGCCACGGAGACAATGACTGCACACCGTATTCCATGACTGGTCTCAAGTTTGTATTCATGATCCTTGGGAATATCTTGTGCGTAAATTTCTATAGAAGAAGTCATGCAACAAGGACTCATGTTTTATCATACTCAATGTGAGCAACATCGTGGGAATATCTTCGATAGTAGCACCCAAGCTGAGGAAGAGAGGATAATGCTCCTGGTTGCTGAATGTGAATTACGCCGTGAGTGTGCCCTGTCGGCTGAATACTGCCTATCGCTGTGAGCGCTGTGGGATCGATAGTTTCTCCCGAATCGGAATGTTTAGACATTGAGACCGTTGTGGAGCCTAAAACCGACATGCGCTTGTGCTGTACATCCATGTTGCAAGTCGACTGAAGGAGGCCAACCGTCGCGTCAATATCCATGAAGTTCGTTAACGTTACACACAAACATCTGCAAAGTAATAGAGGAAAATATGGGTAGCTCAGGATGAGGATGTTGTTCAGACGGTGTTTACCGAAGCTGTGTAGTTATTATTGCATGTTGTTCCGAAAGAAGTTCTGCTGCTTGATGACGAAACGTCAAACAACAACTACACAAACTCGGCGAACACCGTCTGAACAACAACTGTAAAATAACCCGTGCAGATCATTTATACTAATAAATATGAAAGATTACTTGATAAGCAATAGTCGTATGCTCAGGTACTGCTGGAGATGTCAAAGAGCATTGATTTGCTATTCTACTCTCTTTTTCTTTGGATCATTAAACGTGCGCCACTTTTTCAGGGCATGATTGATTTGCATGGATATACTTTTATTGAATACAAATTAAAAATATTCTACAAGTCAATTGTCCGTCAATTCTTAACTAATATAATCTCACTATTTCCATAGACGTGACCTATCGCAACAACGGGAATCGATAACTTAATGTTTAATTTTAAAAAATGCAACAAAAAACAATTTTAGTGGATTAATCTATCATGCAAGGTACCAAATTTGTTACAGGCAATATTCCACGTATATTTTTCCATGTATTCGAAACTTCATCTTTCGAACTTGACTCCAATGGCTCCCCGTAATAAAGCAGATTCGCAGCTAGAACGTGCTTTCAACAACTCAAATATAGGTTTGCCGTCTTTATCATAAAATATATTCACATCCTCCAATGCGTTTGTAAAATATTCCATTAGCAGATACATGACGGAACATGAAACCAAGACAATTACGTCCATGATTGAATCACTTTGGTTTATTAAGACAGTTTCAAGTAGGCAGATTCAGCATTGCTTGTTCATGCAATCGGATACATCTATGTTGATATTCAGTACAATCTGTTTAAAGTCCATGTTATTAGGTTTCCAGCATTGCTCATATAAAATCGCAGATAAGCCCAGGTTTGAGTTGGAACTTATTGTTAAATCTGGAGTGTTCAATGAACTAAGCGCTCAGGATGTTTAACTAGTCATTGGGTGGTCACGTTCCCACGCCTACACTCCTTTACCGGATTCAAACTATTTGCCATCTTCAGGTAGAGATAGCAAGCATGGTTTCGGTAGCTTCAAAGTGCATCTTCGAATTTCACCATGGTGTGCAAACAACCCGAAATTGGTAGTGGAATTTAAGTGCGAGGGTTGTAAGTAACAAAATACACAGATGATTTAGTTCGCCTAAGTCAACCATCACTGTAATATCAATTCAGAATTCACTTCCAATCCCGTTATCACTCCATTTTAAATGGCAGTAAAAACCCGTCAGAAGTTGCTCAGACAAATGTGAAACACTCTGTTCATGCTTTTTTCTACAAAGAGAGGTACCTTTTATCGTCAAAATGTTTGCGTGACACGACATGGTAACTAATCTTCTGGCATTTGCATACACCGGTCATTAAATCATTCTCTTGCGTTTGAGCACACCAGCTGGACGACACACACACTGTTTGTCTGACCCCTGAGGCCGATGGACGTGATTGATCACCTTTCAAGTAGATCGCTTTCAAAATTCCGACGTCGCTTTCGAGAGCATTCATGTGCTTGCGTGTGTCGGTACATCAAATGAGAAAAAATTTGTTGAAAATGTTTGGTAAAATTTATTAATGAGGTCCAGAGATCGGCCGTCTCGACTTGAGAGCTGCTTCGGCCCGCTTAAAAAGGCGTGTTCTCTAAAACTGTTATTTTTAATGAGCAAGGGACAAAGTCGAGGTTCTGTAAAAAAAGATGAGTGTTTTTCGTTGCTACGTGATTTAGAATATGTTGACACCACCGAATCAAGTAAAATTGAGATTATTTTGAGCAATTGTATTACAATGAACCGTAAAAATATAAGGTATGGATAGACCCTAGATAGATAGATAGATGAATGAATAGATAGATAGATAGATAGATAGATAGATAGATAGATAGATAGATAGATAGATAGATAGATAGATAGATAGATAGATAGATAGATAGATAGATAGAGTTTATGTTCCATGTTACAGGCGTGCCTCGAATATTTGCTGAATCAGGCAATTTTGTTTCTTAAAAAGTTAAGTTGGCCAAAATCAGATCAATTCATACGCAATTAAATTCACGGTACTTACCTAAGAGTAATCAAACTGTTATTGATCTGAAACTAACACCGAAGTCCGTGGATGAAATCTTTCTAGCAACATAATACAGGGAAGCATTTTGTATACCCTATATATACTTCATTGCTAGAAACATTCGTCATAATCCACACTTAAATGCATTGAATGTACCATGGTGCCACATTCATTATGTGTTTATTTGTGCTGATCTTAACTGTCGGTTGTATTCCACTTTAAAAAAACACTGCATCGAACTCTCTGTTTGTACCAAGCGAACTTTGAGCTCTGTTATGTTGTCTGTCTTCCAGCAGTAATCTTTTGTGATCTAGAATTATGTTTAGGGACCTGAATTAAGAGAAACTCATGAGGTATCAATCTGTCACCATTTCCGATGACTTAACATAGACGTTCCATTGTAGGCTATAGTTGTTCTCCAGTTGGTATGGTTGATTGCGGACGTTTTATTACCAAACAAGCAAATTGGCGATGGTCATCATTATCTGCCTTGCTACGACCTCGTCTATTGTGATTGGATGACTTTGGTGTGTGTCTTCTTCATTGGCGTGTTCTCATTGGCCAGTAAATCCCATCCAATTGAACGCGCTTATTGATTGAGTGTGACGTTGAGTAGCTGTCATTGGTGATTATTTTAGTTCTATCCTAATTGAATTCTTCCCTATTCTCGATCCATTTGTACCGTGTGAACAAGTCGACGTGTAGCCATTTTGTGTACTTGGATTCTTGTTTCTTACCTTCATCCAGCCTGTCCGATATAAAATTTATCACAACCGGAACACGGGATTTTGTATACGTTATTTCTTCCTTCCTCCTTTTCATTGACCTTGAGTAGCTGACTTCTCAGTGTTGATGACACACCAGCTCGGCGAACATCTATAACTTACAATCCCGTACGTGAGCTACAAGTATTCGATACTACAGATCTTCCAGTTTTATTTTTGATAATTACCAAATTCTGTAGTGTTTCTTCTTACTAGTTGCTTTTTCGTTCTTTCGGTAATAGATCAAAAAACCGATTTCACAATTTACCCCCACTTTAAAAGCAACTCATCTTTTGTTATGGTGACAAACGTTTCCTGCACATGTTTTAAACGATTCGGTGGATCTAAAGCGTTTTTTATCAAAATTATTTCATGTTCCGATCCATCTACATGCGATTAAAAACGTTGGTCTTACCAGTGTTATCCAATAGGTCACATTTTGCTGAAATAACACTGCTTTTCGTGATCAAATGTTTGGTTCTTATTCATAATTCCACCAATTTCAGTGTTTATCTAGCGCTCGATTGTAATATATTAGATTGCTATCCAAATAATCTGTAATTCCTACTTGTAACGTGATGTCTCGAACAAAAGTGTGTCGGGCCATAGAACAAACAATGAAAAATTTGCCGCGTTGATATTGGGATGTGTATTTATTCTTGCTCCTGCAACGTTTTACAAAATTTCTAATCTGTTCGATACATACTTTTCACCTTCCGTCTTCTTCCTTTTCGAATGAAAGCGACGGGAGTTGATTACAAATTTACAAAAATAATTTCATTAAAATGGGCGTCAGTGACTTGAAGGATTGCGGTTTGGCCCAAAATGTACGGTATAAAGAAGTGATTAGCTGCGGTGATTGATATTTTCCAGGCATTCTGGGAACAGAATCGTTACACAAATGCCTGCCACCTGATGAGTTATTTTCGGAACGTCCTAAGTTTTAGACCGCATACTGATATTGCTGACATGAATACACGCTTTACACACCGTATAACAGTTATTACGAATGATAATATCCCACTGTTTCAAGCGCATGCGGATCCTGATCTTACTGTCCCTACCTGATGAGTGCAAACAGCACGAAACCGGTCGTGGGGTGTGAATGACGGAAAAGCATGCAAATGAATATTTTGATAATATCTCACCTTCGCAGTTGCTGACATCACCAAAATTAACGCGACAGAAAATAATTAAAACTGCGTAAAATTTTCACAGAAAAACAACCCCCATATTTCACATATTACAAGACAACAATCGATTTTGGAAAGAGAATCACTCTGCCCCATGCGCATCTTAAATTTCGGTTTTAAAACAAATTTTCTGACGAACGGCACCCATTTCGAAGCGGCACGCCTCTCATCCATCATGCGCGAACGGCCTGGTTTTCAGACGAGAGACAAAACACAGCTGTGTGTGTAATTTCCGCATAAAGAGAAGCGCATTCCATTCCATCCGATTCATGCGAAACATAATTCATCCAAGACGCTCATTTTCGTGTTTTTCCACAAATCCTCGTACAGATCAATGGAACACGGGACCGCGAAACGAAGGGAGAACGCAAAACCAAATGCTTCCGATCTACTGTTCAATCATGGGCTTGATTATTGTATTTTTAATCTTCTACGTGGTGTACAAACTATGGCGACAACGGGACTCGTTGTCCAACGGGAAGCTTTTATCCGACGGTGGATGCTCCATTCACGCCACGGGAAAGGGAAACAAATTCGTGTTGCCAATTCCGAGTGGGGTGGGTCGACCGATTTCCGGAACATTCAGCTGCAAGTCCGAACACTCGAACATGACCAACGGCTTTGGTAACCCCTCGCCGCCCGGTGATTATGAGAGAGGACCGCTGTTGTACACTGCAGATGAGTGTTCCGGTGCTGAATGTAAGTGAAGTCCTGATGCTCAAGTGACCCGGTCTGAAAGTTACGCACAATCTTACGATTTGATGCTAATCAATTCAATAATGTTGAACGAGCTAAAAAGAAAGTAATTGGTTAGCTTCGAAAAGAGTAGATGGTAAACGATATTTTTGAATGAACTTACAAAGTTTAGATACTTTTATGTATACCAGTAATATAGCAAAGGCCTACAATTAATGTTTTCATTGTTTTTAGGCAAATGTACACTTTTAATTTCTGAACATACATATCTCTATAAAGAAATGAAATTCAGTCTCTAATGTAATGATCTACGTTAATTCATGGTTACTTTAGGTGGGCGAGTTGGCTACCTTGAATCTATCTTACTGTGATTACAATTGATGCGTATCTACAGATTGGGAAGTGGACGCTAAAAGTTGGTGAGATTAATGAAATGTTATGCGAATATTGGACAATTATTTAAGGCTCGATGCTCAGGTCAAACTATTGAGTGCCGGCGAACATAACCTCTAGAACCATTACCGAAAACTAATCGTTCCAAAATTTCAATATACGTCTTATTCAATAACACGAATTTCCTATGTGGGTGGATCCTTCAGTAATTCAATTCAATGCAATTCAATTTTTAATGGTCTACAAAGATATAGCTTACAAAAAACCACAGATAATATGCCAACAACGAATAATATCAAAATGTAAAATGGGATTAGATTGCTTACTGGGCAGTTCAAAAATCAAGTAATATCCAATGGAGAAATTGTTTTCGATTGGTGGGATAACAAATGTAGGTATATGGTGTTAAGATGTATAGTTTTCTTCAATGCACGGGTTTGGGGTCAAATAGGCATCAAGGCTTCTCTTGAAAGTTTGCTGGTTTGGTGAGTTCACAACATTATCTGGCAGATTGTTCCAAGTAAAACAAACTCGCACGGCAAAAAATGTCGTCTGCAGTTTAGTCTCGAGTGAGGGACAGTTAGAGTAAATGTGTGAGCTCTTGTATTATGCGAGATCCGTAGATTCAATAAGCATTGTAGAGGTTGATTTCCAGTATTCAAAATATTGTAAACCAGAATCAAATCCCCTCGGAGACGACGACGTGGATAATCAAATAAATTTAGCGTTTTGATTCGCTCATTGTATGGTTCCGGCTGAGTCCAGTGACAAGTTGGTAGCTCGATGATATATTCGTTGCAAAGTCGCAAATCTTTTTTGAGCCATGGCGGGACCCCATGATTGAACCGCATAGTTCCATCGTGGGTCTATATAAGTATTATAATACAGGGAATTGTCTGTTTTGAGAACCTACCGGAAATTCTCTTTAGAAGTGACAATTTCTGTGATGTTTTGTTATCGACGTAGTTGCAGTGGCTCGACATCCCTAGGGCGTTGCTTATTAACACACCCAAGTCCCTTTGTTCCATGGTCCACGAGAGGCTGTGAGTTCCAAGAAAATACTGGTAATCCACATATTTGCCAATGTTTAACATGTGACACTTTTGGAAATTTAAAAATATGCGATTTTTAGGGACCAAGCCTGGAGGTTGTC
>JACCGJ010016203.1:0-43858 GCA_013407085.1 Atriophallophorus winterbourni | reverse complement strand
CGCGTTTCGAAACTAGTATTTTTGTAGACGAATAGCATAATGCGAATCGAAATTCTCGTCTACTCGCTACTCCATAAGTTGCTGAAAAGACTGAACTAAGCCCTAAGTGATCAAACGGCGTATTGCCGCGAGGGTTATTACAACCCCAGGATAGTTCGAAGTAGAATACCTGTCCGAAACGCTAAAATCTCACCGGAAGCATAGAACCAGTTTCGAGGTTTTTGCCTTTCATCAGCTACGCGTATCCGTTCGCGACTTCGCGTTTCGAGCTGGTATTTGTGTAGACGGATGGCGCAATGCGAATCGAAGTTCTCGTTCACTCGCTCGTTTATAAGTAGCTGAAGGGAGTAAACTTAGACCCAACTGATCAAACAGCGTATTGCCGCGAGGGTTATTACAACCCCAGGATAGTCCGAAGTAGGATACCATTCCGAAACGCTAAAATCTCACAGGAATCATAGGACTGGTTTCGAGGTTTTTGCCTCTCATCATCTATGCGTATCCCCTGGACTCTTCGCGTTTCGAACTAGTATTTGTGTAGACGGATGGCGCAATGCGAATCGAATTTCTCGTCTACTCGCTACTTTGTGAGCAGCTGAAGGGACTTAACTAAGCCCCAACTGATCGAACGACGTATTACCGCGAGGGTTATTACAACCAAAGAATAGATTGAAGTAGAATACCACTGCGAAACGTTAAAATCTCACGGGAAGCACAGGACCGGTTTCGAGGTTTTTACCTCTCATCAGCTATGCGTTTCCGCTCGAGACTTCGGTTTTCGAACTGTTATTTGTGTAGACGGATGGCGCAATGCGAATCGAAGTTATCGTCTACTTGCTACTTTATAAGTACCTGAAGGGACCAAAATAAGCCCTAACTGATCGAACGGCGTATTACCGCGAGGGTTATTACAAACCGCAGGACATTTCGGAGTAGAATAGCATTCCGAAACGCTAATATCTTACCGGAAGCACGGCACGGTTTTCGAGGTTTTTGCATCTCATTAGCTATGCGTATCCGCTGGATTCTTCGCGTTTTAAACAAGTATTTGTTTAAACGGATGGCGCAATGCGAATCGAAGTTCTCGTCTATTCGCTACATTATAAGTAGCTGAAATGACGAAAATAAGCCTCAGCTGATCGAACGGCCTATTTCCGCGAGGGTCATTAAAACCCCAGGACCTTTCAGGGTAGAGTACCATTCCGAAACGCCAAAATCTCACCGGAATCACAGGACCGGTTTCCAGATTTTTACCCCACATCAGCTATGCGTATTCGCTGGATTCTCCGCGTTTCGAACTATTATTTTTGTAGACGAATAGCATAATGCGAATCGAAATTCTCGTCTACTCGCTACTTCATAAGTTGCTGAAAAGACTGAACTAAGCCTAAATGATCAAACGGCGTATAGCCGCGAGGGTTAATACAACCCCAGGATAGTTCGAATTAGAATACCTGTCCGAAACGCTAAAATCTCACCGGAAGCATAGGACCAGTTTCGAGGTTTTGGCCTCTCATCAGCTATGCGTATCCGCTGGACTCTTCGCGTTAAGAACTATATTTGTGTAGACGGATGGCGCAATGCGGATCGAACTTCTCGTCTACTCGCTACTTCATAAGTAGCTAAAGGGACTGAACTAAGCCCCAACTGATCGAACGGCGTATTGTCGCGAGGGTTATTACAACCCCAGGATCGTCGAAGTGGATTACCATTCTAAAACGCTAAAATCTCACCGGAAGCATGGGACCGGTTTCGGGTTTTTCGCCTGTCATCAGCTGTGCGTATACGCTGGACACTTCGCGTTACTAACTATATTTGTGAAGACGGATGGCGCAATGCGAATCGAAGTTCTCGTCTAATCGCTACTTTATATGTTGCTGAAAGGACTGAACTAATCCCCGATTGATCGAACGGCTTGTTGCCGCAAGTGGTATCACAACCACAGGATAGTTTGAAGTGGAATACCGTTCCGAAAGGCTAAAATCTCACCGCAAGCACAAGCCTGGTTTCTAGGTTTTTGCCTCCCATCAGCTATGCGTATCCGCTGGACTCTTCGCGTTTTGAACTAGTATTTGTGTAGACAGATGGCGCAATGCGAATCGAACTTCTCGTCTACTCGCTACCTTATAAAAAGCTGAAGGGACTAAACGGAAGCCAACTGATCGAACGGCGTATTGCCGCGTGTGGTATAACAACCACAGGATAGTTCGAAGTAGAATACCATTCCGAAACGCTAAAATCTCAACAGAAGCACAGGACCGGTTTCGAGGTTTTTGCCTCTCATCTGCTATGCGTATCCGCTGGACTCTTCGCGTTTCGAACTAGTATTTGTGTAGATGGATGGCGCAATGCGAATCAAAGTTCTCTTCTACTCGCTACTATAAAAGTAGCTGAAGGGAATAAACTGAGCCCTAACTGATCTAACGGCCTTATGCCGCGGGGGTTATTACAACCCCATGATACTTGGAAGTGGAATACCATTCCGAAACGCTAAAATCTCACCCGAAAAACAAGACCGGTTACGAGGTTGGTGATTCTCATCATCTATGCTTATCCGCTGGACTCTTCGCGTTTCGAACTAGTATTTGTGTAGACGGATGGCGCAATGCGAATCAGAGCTCTTGCATACTCGCTAGTTTATAAGTAGCTGAAGGGGCTAAACTAAGCCCCAACTGATCGGACGGCGTATTGGCGCGAGTTTTATTACAAACCCAGGATAGTTCGAATTAGAATACCATCTCGAAACGCTAATATCTCTCCGGAAGCACTGGATCGTTTTCGAGGTTTTTGCATCTCATCAGCTATGCGTATCCGCTGGATTCTTCGCGTTTTGAACTAGTATTTGTTTAGACGGATGGCGCAATGCGAATCGAATTTCTCGTCTACTCGCTACTTTGTGAGCAGCTGAAGGGACTTAACTAAGCCCCAAATGATCGAACGACGTATTACCGCGAGGGTTATTACAACCAAAGGATAGATTGAAGTAGAATACCATTCCGAAACGCTAATATCTCACCGGAAGCACGGGACCGTTTTCGAGGTTTTTGCCTCTCATCAGCAATGCTTATCCGCTGGAATCTTCGCGTTTCGAACTAGTATTTGTGTAGACAGATCACGCAATGGGAATCAAAGCTCTCGTCTACTCGCTAGTTCATAAGTAGCTGAAGGGACCAAAATAAGCCCCAACTGATCGAACGGCGTATTGGCGCGAGGTTTTATTACAAACCCAGGATAGTTCGAATTAGAATACCATTCCGAAACGCTAATATCTCTCCGGAAGCACTGGACCGGTTTCGAGGTTTTTACCTTCCATCAGCTATGCGTATCCGTTCGCGAATTCGCGTTTCGAACTGGTATTTATGTAGACGGATGGCGCAATGCGAATCGAAGTTCTCGTCTACTCGCTACTTAATAAGTAGCTGAAGGTACTAAACTTAGCCCCAACAGATCAAACAGCGTATTGTCGCGAGGGTTATTACAACCCCAGGATAGTCCGAAGTAGAATACCATTCCGAAACTCTAAAATTTCACCGGAAGAACAGGACCAGTTTCGAGGTTTTTGCCTCTCATCAGCTATGCGTATCCGCTGGACACTTCGCGTTTCAAACTAGTATTTGTATAGACAATAGCGCAATGCAAATCGAAGATCTCGTCTACTCGCTACTTTATAATTAGCAGAAGGGACTAAACTAAGCCCTAAATGATCGAACGGCGTATTGATGCTAGGGTTAGTACAACCCCAGGAAAGTATGATGTAGAATACCATTCTGAAACCCTAAAACTTCACCGGAAGCAAAGTACCGGTTTCGAGGTTTCTGCCTTTCATCAGCTATGCGTAACCACTGAAATCTTTGCGTTTCAAACTATATTTGTGTAAACGGCTGACACAATTTGAATCGAATTTTTTGTCTACTCGCTACCTTATAATTAGGTGGAGGGATTAAACAAAGCCTTAAATGATCGAACAGCTTATTGCCGCGAGGTTTATCACAAACTAAGGATAGTTCGAAGTTAAATACCATTCTGAAACGCTAAAATCTCGCCAGAAGCACAGGACCGGTTTCGAGGTTTTTGCCTCTCATCAGCTATGCGTATCCGCTGGACTCTTCGCGTGTCGAACTCGAATATGGGTAGAAACATGGCGCAATGCGAATCAAATTTCTCGTCAACTCCCTACTGTTTAAGTAGCTGAAGGGACTAAACTAAGCCTTAACTGATCGAACGGCCTACTGCCGCGGGGGACATTACAACCCCAGATTGATCGAAGTAGAATACCATTCCGAAACGCTAAAATCTCACCGGAAGCACATGACCGGTTTCGAGGTTTTTGACTCTCATCACCTATGCGTATCCGCTGGACTTTTCGCGTTTCGAACTAGTATTTTTTCAGACGGATGGCGCAATGCGAATCGAAGTTCTGGTCTACTACCTAATCTATAAATAGCTGGAGGGACTAAACTAATCCCTAACTGATCGAACGGCGTATTCCCGCGAGGGTTGTTACAACCCCAGGATAGTTCGAAGTTGAATACCATAGCGAAACGCGAAAATTCCACCGGAAGCACAGGATCAGTTTCGTGGTTTTTGCCTTTCATCAGCAATGCCTATTCGCTGGACTCTCCGCGTTTCAAACTAGTATTGGTGTAGACGGATGCCGCAATGCGAATCAAAGTTCTTGTCTACTTGCTACTTTATAAGTTGCTGCATTGACTAAACTATGCCCCAACTAATCGAACGGCGTATTGCCGCGAGGGTTATTACAACCTCATTATAGTTCGAAGTTTAAAGCCATTCCGAAACGCTAACATGCCATCTGAAGCAAAGTACCGGTTCCGAGGTTTGTGCCTCACATCAGCTATGCGTATCCGCTGGACATTTCGCGTTTCGAAATTTTGATTGTGTAGACGGATGCCGCAATGCGAATCGACGTTCTCGTCCACTCGCTACTTCATAAGTAGCTGGAGGGACTGAACTAAGCCCTAGCTTATCGAACGGCTTATTGCCGAGAGAGGCATCACAACCAAAGGTTAGTTCGAAGTAGGATACCATTCCGAAACGCTAATATCTTATCGGAAGCGCAGTACCGGTTTCCAGGTTTGTGCCTCTCATCAGCTATGTGTATCCGCTGGACTCTTCGCGTTTCGAACTAGTATTTGTGTTGACAGTTGGCGCAATGCGAATAGAAGTTCTCGTCTACTCGCTACTTTATAAGTAGCTGCAGGGACTAAACTGAGCCTCAACTGATCGAACGGCGTATTGTTGCGAGGGACATTACAACCGCAGGATAGTTCGAAGTAGAATACCATTCAGAAACGCTAAAATCTCACCGGTAGCGCAGAAACGGTTTCAAGTTATTTACCTCTAATCAACTATGCGTATCCGCTGGACTCGTCGCGTTCCAAACTAGTATTTGTGTAGACGCATCGCGCAATGCGAATCGAAGTTCTCGTCTACTCGCTACCTTATAAGTAGCTGAAGGGACTGAACTAAACCCTAACTGATCGAACGGCTTATTGCAACGAGGGTTATTACAAACCCAGAATAGGTCGAAGTTGAATACCATTGCGAAACGCTTAAATTCTACCAGAAGCAAACGACCGGTTTCGATGTTTTTGCCTCTCATCAGCTATGCGTATCCGCTGGAATCTTCGCGTTTCAAACTTGTATTGGTGTAGACGGATAGCGTAATGCGAATCGAAGTTCTCGTCTACTCGCTACTTTGTAAGTAGCTGAAGTGTCAAAACTAGGCCGCAACTGATCGAACGGCGTATTGCCACGCAGGTCATTACAACCCCAGGATAGTTCGAAGTAGGATACCATTCCGAATCGCTAAAATCTCATCGGAAGCACAGTACCGGTTCTGAGGTTGTGCCTCTCATCAGCTATGCGCATCCGCTGGACTCTTCGCATTTCGAACTAGTATTTTGTAGACGGATGGCGCAATGCGAATCGAAGTTCTCGTCTACTCGCTACTCTATAAGCAGCTGAAGGGACTGAACTAAGCCCCAACTGATCGAACGGCGTATTGCCGCGAGGGTCATTACAACCAAAGGATAGTTCGAAGTAGGATACCATTCCGAAACGCTAAAATCTAATCGGAAGCGCAGTACCGGTTTCGAGGTTGGTGCCTCTCATCAGCAATGTGTATCCGCTGGACTCCTCGCGTTTCGAACTAGTATTTGTTTAGACGGATGGCGCAATGCGAATCGAAGTTCTCGTCTACTCGCTAATTTATAAGTAGCTGAAGGGACTAAACTGAGCCTCAACTGATCGAACGGCGTATTGTTGCGAGGGACATTACAACCTAATAATAATAATAATAATAATAATATATATTTCTTGGATATACAAGGCATGCAATACATGATCAGTTTATCAAATTTGAACAGCAAAAAAATAGTACAATACAAGTGACCGAAGTGAGCGGGATTTTTAAACATTTCTTCCGTTCAATAAGGGAAATTAATATAAAGTAGGTAAGAAAAAATTATCAATGTCTAATAGAAATAAAATTTCATTCAAATTATGTCAAGATTTACGAATGGCAGGGATGCGAGAAACAATGGAGAACAGAAATGTAATTATGGAAAAAGGGGTGCGAATTGTAATGATGTTGTCATGAAAAATTGATGAATTTATTATATATGAATTAGTTCACGTTTTTACGGAAAGTTCAAATAAGAAGATTGAAAAGGGAACGTAAATCCAACGGAATAAGAAAATCTAAGAAATTGTGGGGGATGAGAGAGGGTATGGCTAATAGCAGGTAGTAGGCACTGGGGTGCTGTGCTCCAATACACTTGAAGAATTGTCGACCAATCGAACCAAAACGTGTTTACCAGCCGGATTTTCGTTATCTGCAGGAGAATGAATCGCATACGGAACAAATCCCGGGCGGATAGATTTCGAGCCAATTACAGTGATGGTTCGTTATTCGAACACACTGGAATATAATGAAAGATTTTCTCTTCACCAGCACGGTGAGAGGTCATCAAAGTAAAATAGTACATCATTTAAGAAATAAGAATGTACATATAAAAAAATAATGTTTTTTTTAGTTTTTTACGTTTTTTTCATGTTTTTGGTAGATTTTTTAATATTTTGCACGCTAAGATAAAAAATGAGACATTTCTAGGCCTCATGAGAAATAAAAGACAGTTGAATACATAATGGTGTATAGAAAATGTTATCGAAGGCAATGTTGAGATTAATTTGTGTAAAAGCATTTCTAGGGTCTGGTAACCTGACACTTGAATGGCCAGTTATCCAGAGAATACTATCTGACCTCATGACATACTAATATATGCAGATATATAAGCAGATAATGGTTAAGGATATGGTTATATGGTAAAAATGATTATAAAACGCACGGTTACGATGAAGATGTGTAAAAAGATATCTTAAGGTCCGGTAACCTGACACTTGAATGGCCAGTTATCCAGAGAATACCATAAGACATCATGATATACTAATATGTGGAGAAAGATGTGGGATTAGAAACCTGGGATACCATGAGAGTATAGAATATCTAGAGAAGAGTTTATATTAAGGATTTGGGATAGTGAGTGAACGGTAAGAGTTTCTACAAGAGTTTTGAATTTTCCTGTAGATGTGCATATACGGAAAAGAAGAGGAAGAGAATTCCAAAGTTGTGCATATCTAATTAAAAGGAAGTTTCGTCTAACTTTAGCGCGAGACAAAGGGATATTCAATAGCCTTGTTCGATTACGCAGATCGTATTGAATATAATCGCGAAAGCGCATGCCAGACTGAAGCTTAACTCGCTGTTGAGTAATGATTCGGAAGAAAAGAAGCAGATTCAGACGAATTCTGCGTAGCCATAGTGGTTCGACACTCAGCAAATTACACCATTCATGATAAGGCAGAGGGTTAGAATAACCCAAAGTTATTTTGGTGAAATTACGTTGAAGTCTCTCTAAGAGAAAAGAATCACGCCTCCCCATGTGGGAATATATGATATTACAATAATCAAGAATTGGCAGGACCTTCATTCTATATAGTGCAATTTTACTTTCACGTAAGAGGATTTTATGGTTAATCAAACCAACGTTTTGTCGTGCTCTCGTGAGGAGATGTCTTGCTTGCTCATTAAAGTTCAGAGAAGAGGAATACCTAAATCCGAGATCCCTAACTTCTGCAGAAGGAGTTATGGTTGAGCCATTTAATGTAAGTGTGTCACAGGGGATTAAGCAGCGTAATCCCATATAGTGTGTCTTAGGAGCCGAAAATTCTAATCCCCATTGTGCGCCTCAGCTTGATAGAGATGCAAGATCAGTGTTAAGTGATATCAGAGTTTGTGACATTTCATTAGATAGAAATGATAGGACGACTTCTATGTCATCAGCGAAGATAAAGAGTTTAGAGTGGTTCACAACACTTTGCAGATCATTAACATAAATGAGAAAAAGAAGGGGGCCTAGAACACTGCCCTGAATTACGCCACTTGGAATCGGCTGATTAGGTGAAGTAACACCGTTAACGCTAACTGAAAAGGTGCGATCAGACAGAAAAGAATGAAACCAACTTAATAAAGGCCCATGAATACCTAAATATGATAACTTCAAAAGGAGTAGCGTATGTGGAACCCGATCGAAAGCCTTGCTTATGTCTAGGAATACAATAATCACTGATAATCCTTGGTCTAGTGAACTGGTTATGTGATCTAAATATTCTAACTGGCAGGTTGCACAAGATTTTTGGTTTAGGAAACCATGTTGGACTGCGGAGAACGCATCTGGGCCAAGGTAGTCCAACAAAGATTTCTTAATTAACTTTTCAAAAACCTAGAGAGAATAGGAGTGTGATTAATAGGGCGATAATTCGTAACGAGTTTCGAATTACCAGATTTTAAACGAGGGATAATAACCGAGTGTTTCCAATGAGTTGGAAAGATTCCGGATTTGAGAGAAATATTAAAAAGATTTAATAAGAGTAAGGTAAAATCTTCACTGCTGTTGTGAAGGATGGCTGATATAAAACCTACACCATCGGGCTTGTAAGAAATTTTACTTCGACGGGAAATATCTTTTATTTTTTTTAAAGTTAAAGTAAAGGAGTCAATAGTATTTAATGGAACGTTATTGTTTGCCGGTGGATGGTAAATGTTATTATTAAAAGAGCTGCTGAAGAATGAAGAGAAAGCCTGACTTATTGTGGGCGGGTCAGTAGTGACTACATCCTTATTGTCTTTTTGATAAATAATTGAAGAGATGTCACGTTTTAATGAGATACATCTATTCTTCGTAAGACAATTCAAAGACTTAGTCTTTGAGTTACTGCTTAATGCCTTTCTTTCTTGACGCTCTAGGAGGCGAATTTTAATGCCTGGGAGAGAGTTACATAGCTCATGTCGGCGTATAACAGAGAAGAAGTCAAACTTATGATTCGTAGAAGTAGAGAGACGAGCAATCATTTTTTCGAGAAGGGTTATAGTGTTATGTTTACTTCTTTTAATATGAGAGGTAGACGAACTCCGAAGGCATGCTAAGAGGTTAACATGGAAAATCGAAGAACTACGAATAAAGTCTGAAGAAAGAACAAATTCAGTCCAGTCGTTGTCTCTAAGAAGATTCGAAAACTTAGTCCAGTTGATATAAATTTTCTCATCATTGTGAATATATGCCGGCTTCCGAAAAAGGTGCAGAACGCAAGTGACCATATTGTGGTCGCAACCGGTCAATGGAGCTAAAATTTCAACGTTGCTGGGATCAGTACCAAGAGTGAAGATCGAGTCTAAAATGCTGGACAGTCTTGTAGGCTTACTCACAGATTGTGTGAAACCTAAGAGATTAATCGTTTTAGCGAATGCTGAAAATCTATTCGAAATGTGGGGGTATTTCCAGCTGATGCATGGCATATTGAAATCCCCAGCAATAATTTTATTGCTGAGAGTGGCAATGGATGCCTCAGTAAACACATTTATAAGCTGATCAATAGTGAGTGTGGAAGGAGATGGTGAGTTATAGATGCACCCTAAGAGAGCATCAAGAGAGGGTATGGTGATCCAAATTGAGTCATCTAGATCTTCTAACATATGAGAACTGTATATGTCTGCCGGAAAATCTGTATTAACATAAATGAGAATACCACCACCACGGGTGTGGGTGCGGTCCTTACGAAACATGAAATAGTTGGCTAGTTCAAGTGAAACGTTGGGAATGTCATGAGATGTCCACGTCTCTGTGATGAGAACTATTTCGTACGGGTTTGAGATCAAGAAATGTTGAAGGGTAGGAAGCTTAGAGATAATCGACCGTGCATCAAATAATAGAAGATTAATTTTAGGATACTTAACATGTGTAACCGGAAGTGATTTACATGAGTGGTCTGAAATTGATGGTGTTAATTTAAGTAAGGGTTTTGGTAATGAAGAGGAAGAGGAAAATTTTGCATCGGTATATACCTGGTTTGAGAAGGGTCTAGGTAGGTATTAAACGGGTTCCCGTTTATGAAGGGACGCTGATCTAGGGTACCTGACGCGTATTGAAGTGGAAAATAGTAGGGTCTTGAAGAAGGATAGTGAGGACGTAAATGCTGAGGAGAGAAAGGACTATGGGAAAGAATAATTCGGCCAAATGGGTCAGATGTGACCGGGAGTTGTCTATGGACGGGGTGATAAGTGTATAAACCATGGGGTGGTTTATATTCATCAAAGTTTCGCTTGGCCCTATGCATACTATTGATGTGTGGTCCACCTCGAAGTAGTGGCGAATTTGCCTTGAATACAGGGAGCACGAGTTTTTTAGTAGATTTACCTGACGATCGAGCTGCGGGGCGTACATCTGCAACGACCGTTTTAATAGTGGTGAGATTGCATTCATGGGCAGGAGTTGTGTTATCAATGTTTAAATTAGGTTTAGCTATAAAGGGGATGCTACCTGAAGTTGGTATATCATCAGAAGCTGAGTCTCGGGGTATAGATGTTGATGTGGAATTATCAACGACAATATCCAGGTCTATTAAATTGGGGATAACTGTTGAGGGTTTTACTACGTTGAAACGCTTGGGAACGCATTTGCGTTGTAAGGGTGTGTTGTCTGGCTTGATCAACACATTTAAAAATTGAGGCAGAGATTTTAAGACATGTTGATTATTAAGTATATGTAACGCATAATTTTCGTTAACACATTTCAATAATATCGGGGCACAACTGCGGTTAGAAGGCTTTCTAAGCCTAATTATAGATGCCGATTCTAGAGGGAGGCCATAACGAGACATTACTATCTTTTTGAGGTCCACTAAAGGATATCTATCGCCTACATTAAGAAGAATAATGTTTTTAGCACGGTTTCGACGCTGCTCAATTTCTGAGGTCAGCGACACTATGAATCGACCCGTTTTTTGAAGAAGATCAGAGTCTAATACGTAACTAGGGTCGAGAAGGATAGCTAGTGGTTCTAATATACTGCAAATTTTAGAAACCGTGGACAGCTCATCCGCAACTGATTCAATCTTGTTTTCTAGGTTCCGTACAGTGGTCAGAACCGTGAACATATTTACATCAAGAATCACCGAACTTTTTTTTTAATTGAGATGTAGTTCGGTGTGTTGCTTTTGAAGATTTCGATAGCTTGTAATGAGGCATATCGACAGTATAATTATAAATATGTGTAGTGCAGATAAAAGACTTGCCAAAATTTCAAACACCGCGAGTTATTACCTCAGGATAGTTCGAAGTAGAATACCATTCAGTAACGCTAAAATCTCACCGGAAGCGCAGAAACGGTTCCAAGGTATTCACCGCTCATCAGCTATGCGTATCCGCTGGACTCATCGCGTTTCAAACTAGTATTTGTGTAGACGGATCGCGCAATGCGAATCGACTTTCTTGTCTACTCGCTACTTTATAAGTAGCTGAAGGGACTGAACTAAGCCCTAACTGATCGAACGGCCTAATGCCGCGAGGGTTATTAAAAAAACCAGGATAGGTCGAAGTTGAAAACCATTGCAAAACGCTAAAATCTCACCAGAAGCAAAGGACAGGTTTCGAAGTTTTTTGCCTCTCATCAGCTATGCGTATCCGCTGGAATCTTTGCGTTTCAAACTTGTATTGGTGTAGACTGATAGCGCAATGCGAATCGACGTTCTCGTCTACTCGCTACTTTATAAGTAGTTGAAGGGACTAAACTGAACCTCAACTGATCGAACGGCGTATTGTTGCGAGGGACATTACAACTCCAGGATATTTCGTAGTTGAATACCATTCAGTAACGCTAAAATCTCACCGGAAGCGCAGAAACGGTTTCAAGGTATTCACCGCTCATCAGCTATGCGTATCCGCTGGACTCTTCGCGTTTCAAACTAGTATTTGTGTAGACGGATCGCGCAATGCGAATCGACTTTCTTGTCTACTCGCTACTTTATAAGTAGCTGAATGGACTGAAGTAAGCCCTAGCTGATCGAACGGCCTAATGCCGCGAGAGTTATTAAAAAAACCAGGATAGGTCGAAGTTGAAAACCATTGCAAAACGCTAAAATCTCACCAGAAGCAAAGGACAGGTTTCGAAGTTTTTTGCCTCTCATCAGATATGCGTATCCGTTGGACTCTTTGCGTTTCAAACTTGTATTGGTGTAGACTGATAGCGCAATGCGAATCGACGTTCTCGTCTACTCGCTACTTTATTAGTAGCTGAAGGGACTAAACTGAGCCTCAACTGATAGAACGGCGTATTGTTGCGAGGGACATTACAACTCCAGGATATTTCGAAGTAGAATACCATTCAGTAACGCTAAAATCTCACCGGAAGCGCAGAAACGGTTTCAAGGTATTCACCGCTCATCAGCTATGCGTATCCGCTGGACTCTTCGCGTTTCAAACTAGTATTTGTGTAGACGGATCGCGCAATGCGAATCGACTTTCTTGTCTACTCGCTACTTTATAAGTAGCTGAAGGGACTGAACTAAGCCCTAACTGATCGAACGGCCTAATGCCGCGAGGGTTATTAAAAAAACCAGGATAGGTCGAAGTTGAAAACCATTGCAAAACGCTAAAATCTCACCAGAAGCAAAGGACAGGTTTCGAAGTTTTTTGCCTCTCATCAGCTATGCGTATCCGTTGGACTCTTTGCGTTTCAAACTTGTATTGGTGTAGACTGATAGCGCAATGCGAATCGACGTTCTCGTCTACTCGCTACTTTATTAGTAGCTGAAGGGACTAAACTGAGCCTCAACTGATAGAACGGCGTATTGTTGCGAGGGACATTACAACTCCAGGATATTTCGAAGTAGAATACCATTCAGTAACGCTAAAATCTCACCGGAAGCGCAGAAACGGTTTCAAGGTATTCACCGCTCATCAGCTATGCGTATCCGCTGGACTCTTCGCGTTTCAAACTAGTATTTGTGTAGACGGATCGCGCAATGCGAATCGACTTTCTTGTCTACTCGCTACTTTATAAGTAGCTGAAGGGACTGAACTTAGCCCTCACTGATCGAACGGCCTAATGCCGCGAGGGTTATTAAAAAAACCAGGATAGGTCGAAGTTGAAAACCATTGCAAAACGCTAAAATCTCACCAGAAGCAATGGACAGGTTTCGAAGTTTTTTGCCTCTCATCAGCTATGCGTATCCGCTGGAATCTTTGCGTTTCAAACTTGTATTGGTGTAGACTGATAGCGCAATGCGAATCGACGTTCTCGTCTACTCGCTACTTTATTAGTAGCTGAAGGGACTAAACTGAGCCTCAACTGATAGAACGGCGTATTGTTGCGAGGGACATTACAACTCCAGGATATTTCGAAGTAGAATACCATTCAGTAACGCTAAAATCTCACCGGTAGCGCAGAAACGGTTTCAAGGTATTCACCGCTCATCAGCTATGCGTATCCGCTGGACTCTTCGCGTTTAAAACTGGTATTTGTGTAGACGGATCGCGCAATGCGAATCGACGTTCTCGTCTACTCACTACTTTATAAGTAGCTGAAGGGACTGAACTAAGCCCTGACTGATCGAACGGCCTAATGCCGCGAGGGTTATTACAAAAACAGGATAGGTCGAAGTTGAAAACCATTGCAGAACGCTAAAATCTCACCAGAAGCAAAGGACAGGTTTCGAAGTTTTTTGCCTCTCATAAGCTATGCGTATCCGCTGGACTCTAGGCGTTCCAAACTTGTATTGGTGTAGACTGATAGCGCAATGCGAATCGAAGTTCTCGTCTACTCGCTACTTTATAAGTAGCTGAAATGACAAAACTAGGCCGCAACTGATCGAACGGCGTATTGCCGCGAGGGTCATTACAACCCCATGATTGTTCAAAGTAGAATACCATTGCGAAACGCTAAAATCTCACCGAATGAACAGGACCGGTTTCGAGGTTTTTGCCTCACATCAGCTATGCGTATCCGCTGAACTTTTCGTGTTTCGAACTACTTTTTGTGTAGACGGATGGCGCAATGCGAATCGAAGTTCTCGTCTACTCGCTATTTCATAAGTAGCAGAAGCGACTAAACTAAGCCTCAACTGATCGAACGGCGTATAGCCGCGAGAGTCATCACAACCCTAGCATAGTTCGAAGTAGAATACCATTCCGGAACGCTGAATTCTCACCGGGAGCACACAAACTGTTTCAAGGTATTAACCTCTCATCAGCTATGCGTATACGCTGGACTCTTCGCGTTTCAAACTAGTATTTGTGAAGACGGATCGCGCAATGCGAATCGAAGTTCTCGTCTACTCGCTACTTTATAAGTAGCTTAAGGGACTAAACTAAGCCCTAACTGATCGAACGGCGTATTGCCGCGAGGGTTATTACAACCCCGGGATAGTTCGAAGTTGAAAACCATTTCGATACGCTAAAATATTACCGGAAGAACAGGACCGGTTTCGAGGTTCTTCCCTCTCATCAGCTATGCGTATCCGCTGAACCTTCCGTGTTTAGAACTCATTTTGTGTAGACGGATGGCGCAATGCGAATCGAAGTTCTCGTCTACTCGCTATTTCATAAGTAGCAGAAGCGACTAAACTATGCCCCAACTGATCGAACGGCGTATTGCCGCGAGGGTTTATTACAACCCCAGGATAGTCTGAAGTAGAATAACATTCCGAAACGCCTAAATCTCACCGGGAGCACAGGACCGGTTTCGACGTTTGTGCCTCTCATCAGCTATGCGTATTCGCTGGACTCTTCGCGTTTCAAACTAGTATTTGTGTAGACGGATCGCGCAATGCGAATCGACTTTCTTGTCTACTCGCTACTTTATAAGTAGCTGAAGGGACTGAACTAAGCCCTAACTGATCGAACGGCCTAATGCCGCGAGGGTTATTAAAAAAAACCAGGATAGGTCGAAGTTGAAAACCATTGCAAAACGCTAAAATCTCACCAGAAGCAAAGGACAGGTTTCGAAGTTTTTTGCCTCTCATCAGCTATGCGTATCCGCTGGAATCTTTGCGTTTCAAACTTGTATTGGTGTAGACTGATAGCGCAATGCGAATCGACGTTCTCGTCTACTCGCTACTTTATAAGTAGTTGAAGGGACTCAACTGAACCTCAACTGATCGAACGGCGTATTGTTGCGAGGGACATTACAACTCCAGGATATTTCGAAGTTGAATACCATTCAGTAACGCTAAAATCTCACCGGAAGCGCAGAAACGGTTTCAAGGTATTCACCGCTCATCAGATATGCGTATCCGCTGGACTCTTCGCGTTTCAAACTAGTATTTGTGTAGACGGATCGCGCAATGCGAATCGACTTTCTTGTCTACTCGCTACTTTATAAGTAGCTGAAGGGACTGAACTAAGCCCTAACTGATCGAACGGCCTAATGCCGCGAGGGTTATTAAAAAAACCAGGATAGGTCGAAGTTGAAAACCATTGCAAAACGCTAAAATCTCACCAGAAGCAAAGGACAGGTTTCGAAGTTTTTTGCCTCTCATCAGCTATGCGTATCCGTTGGACTCTTTGCTTATCAAACTTGTATTGGTGTAGACTGATAGCGCAATTCGAATCGACGTCCTCGTCTACTGGCTACTCTATTAGTAGCTGAAGGGACTAAACTGAGCCTCAACTGATAGAACGGCGTATTGTTGCGAGGGACATTACAACTCCAGGATATTTCGAAGTAGAATACCATTCAGTAACGCTAAAATCTCACCGGAAGCGCAGAAACGGTTTCAAGGTATTCACCGCTCATCAGCTATGCGTATCCGCTGGACTCTTCGCGTTTCAAACTAGTATTTGTGTAGACGGATCGCGCAATGCGAATCGACTTTCTTGTCTACTCGCTACTTTATAAGTAGCTGAAGGGACTGAACTAAGCCCTGACTGATCGAACGGCCTAATGCCGCGAGGGTTATTACAAAAACAGGATAGGTCGAAGTTGAAAACCATTGCAGAACGCTAAAATCTCACCAGAAGCAAAGGACAGGTTTCGAAGTTTTTTGCCTCTCATAAGCTATGCGTATCCGCTGGACTCTAGGCGTTCCAAACTTGTATTGGTGTAGACTGATAGCGCAATGCGAATCGAAGTTCTCGTCTACTCGCTACTTTATAAGTAGCTGAAATGACAAAACTAGGCCGCAACTGATCGAACGGCGTATTGCCGCGAGGGTCATTACAACCCCATGATTGTTCAAAGTAGAATACCATTGCGAAACGCTAAAATCTCACCGAATGAACAGGACCGGTTTCGAGGTTTTTGCCTCACATCAGCTATGCGTATCCGCTGAACTTTTCGTGTTTCGAACTACTTTTTGTGTAGACGGATGGCGCAATGCGAATCGAAGTTCTCGTCTACTCGCTATTTCATAAGTAGCAGAAGCGACTAAACTAAGCCTCAACTGATCGAACGGCGTATAGCCGCGAGAGTCATCACAACCCTAGCATAGTTCGAAGTAGAATACCATTCCGGAACGCTGAATTCTCACCGGGAGCACACAAACTGTTTCAAGGTATTAACCTCTCATCAGCTATGCGTATACGCTGGACTCTTCGCGTTTCAAACTAGTATTTGTGAAGACGGATCGCGCAATGCGAATCGAAGTTCTCGTCTACTCGCTACTTTATAAGTAGCTTAAGGGACTAAACTAAGCCCTAACTGATCGAACGGCGTATTGCCGCGAGGGTTATTACAACCCCGGGATAGTTCGAAGTTGAAAACCATTTCGATACGCTAAAATATTACCGGAAGAACAGGACCGGTTTCGAGGTTCTTCCCTCTCATCAGCTATGCGTATCCGCTGAACCTTCCGTGTTTAGAACTCATTTTGTGTAGACGGATGGCGCAATGCGAATCGAAGTTCTCTTCTACTCGCTATTTCATAAGTAGCAGGAGCGACTAAACTATGCTCCAACTGATCGAACGGCGTATTGCCGCGAGGGTTTATTACAACCCCAGGATAGTCTGAAGTAGAATAACATTCCGAAACGCTTAAATCTCACCGGGAGCACAGGACCGGTTTCGACGTTTGTGCCTCTCATCAGCTATGCGTATTCGCTGGACTCTTCGCGTTCCGAACTAGTATTTGTGTAGACGGATGTCGCAATGCGAATCGAAGTTCTTGTCTACTTGCTTCTCTATAGGTAGCGGAATGGACTAAACTAAGCCCCAACTGATCAAACAACCACATGAAAGTTCGAGGTAGAATACCATTTCGGAACGCAAAAATCTCAGCGCAAGCACAGGACCGGTTTCGAGGTTTTTGCCTCCCATCAGCTTTGCGTATACGCTGGACTCTTCGCTTTTCAAACTAGTATTTGTGTCGACCGATGGCGCAATGCGATTGGAAGTTCTCGTCTACTCGCTACTTTAAAGTAGCTGCAATTACTAAACTGAGGCACAACTAATCGAACGGCGTATTGCCTCGAGTGTTATTACAAACTCAGGATAGGTCGAGGTACAATACCATTTCAAAACGCTGAAATCTCAGCGCAAGCACTGGACCGGTTTCGAGGTTTTTGCCTCTCATCAGCTATGCGTATGCGCTGGACTCTTCGCGTTTCGAACTAGTATTTGTGTAGACGGATGGCGCAATGCGAAATGAACTGCTCGTCTACTCGTTACTTTAAAAGCAGCTGAAGGGATTAAAATAAGCCCCAACTGATCGATCGGCTTATTGCCGCGGGGGTTATTACAACCCCAAAGTAGTTCGAAGTGGAATAACATTCCAAAACGCTCAAATCTCACCGGAAGTCCGTGACCGGTTTGGAGGTTTTTGCCTCTCATCAGCTATGCGTATTCGCTGGACTCTTCGCGTTTCGAACTAGTATTTGTGAAGACGGATGGCGCAATGCGAATCGAAGTTCTCGTCTACTCGCTACTTTATAAGTAGCTGAAGGGACTAAACTAAGCCTCATCTGATCGAATGGCGTATTGCCGCGTGGATCATTACAATCTGAGTATAGTTCGAAGTAGAATACCATTCAAAAACGCAGAAATCTCACAGGAAGCACAGGACCGGTTTCGAGGTTTGTGCATCTCATCAGCTATGCGTATCCGCTGGACTCTTTGCGTCTCGAACTAGAATAAGGGTAGACGGATGGCGAAATGCGAATCGAAGCTCTCGTCTACTTGCAACTCTATAAGTAGCTGAAGTGACTAAACTTAGCCCCAACTGATCGGACGGCGAATTGCCGCGAGAGTCATTACAACCTCAGGATAGTTCAAAGTAAAACGCTATTCCGAAATGCTGAAATCTCACCGGAAGCACAGGACCGCTTTCGAGGTTTTCGCCTCTCATCAGCTACGCGTATGCGCTGGACGCTCCGCGTTTTTAACTAGTATTCGTGTAGACGGATGGCGCAATGCGATTTAAAGTTCTCGTCTACTGGCTGATTTTCAAGTAGCTGGTGGGACTAAAGTAAGCCCTAACTGATCGAACGGCATATTGCCGCGAGGGTTATTACAACCCCAGGATAGTTTGAAGTTGAATACCATTCCGAAACGCTAAAATCTCACCGGAAGCACTGAACCGATTTCGAGGTTTTTGCTTCTCATCAGCTATGCATATCCTTTGTAATCTTCGCGTTTCGAACTAGTATTTGTGTAGACGAATGGCGCACTGCGAATCGAGGTTCTCTTCTACTCGCTACTTTGTAAGTAGCTGAAGGGACTGAACTAAGCCCCAACTGATTAAACGGCGTATTGCGGCGAGTGTTATTACAACCCCAGGAAAGTTCGAAGTCGAATACCATTTCAAAAACCTAAAATCTCACCCGAAGCGCAGGCTCGGTTTCGAGGTTTTTGCCTCTCATCAGCTATGCGTATCCGCTGACCTATTCGCGTTCGGAACTGTTATTTGTGTAGACAAATGGCACAATGCGGATCGAAGTTCTCGTCTACTGGCTACGTTATAATTAGCTGAGGGGACTAAACTAAGCCCTAACTGGTCGAACGGCGTATTGCCGCGAGGTTTATTACAACCTCAGGATATTTCGTATTAGAATACCATTGCGAAACGCTGAAATCTCACCGGAAGCACAGGACTGGCTTCGAGGTTTTTGCTTGTCATCAGATATGCGTATCCGCTGGTCTCTTCGCGTTTCAAACTAGTAATTGTTTAGACAGATGGCGCAATGCTTATCGAAGTTATCGTCTACTCGCTTCTTTATAAGTATCTGGAGGGAATAAACTAAGCCCAAACTGATCGAAAGGCGAATTGCCGCGATGGTCATTACAAAACAATGACAGTTCGAAGTAGAGTAAAATTCCGAAACGCGTGAATCTCACCGGAAGCACAGAACCGATTTCGAGGTTTTTGCCCCTCATCAGCTATGCGTAAACGCTGGAATCTCCGCGTTTCGAATTAGTATTTGTGTAGATGGATGGCGCAATGCGAATCGAAGTTTTCGTGTTCTTCCCAATTTATAAGTAGCTGAAGGGACTAATCTAAGCACCAACTAATCAAACGGCGTATTGTCGGGGGGTTACTTACAACCGCAGGATAGTACAAAGTAGAATAGCATTCCGAAACGCTAAAATACCACCGAAAGCACAGGACCTGTTTCGAGGTTTTTGCCTCGTATCAGCTATGCGTATACGCTGGACTCTTCGAGTTTCAAACTAGTATTCGTGTAGACAGATGGCGCAATGCGAATCGAAGTTTCCGTCTACTTGCTACTTTATAAGTAGCTGGAGGGACTAAACTAAGCTACAAATGCTCGAACCGCGTATTGCTGCGAGGGTTATTACAACACCAGGAGAGTTCGAAGTAGAATACCATTCCGAAACGCTATAATCTCACAGGAAGCACAGGACCGATTTCGAGGTTTTTGCCTCTCATCAGCTATGCGTATCTGCTAAAGTCTTCGCGTTGCGAACTAGTATTTGTGTAGACAGATGGCACAATGCGAATGGAAGTTATCGTCTACTCGCTACTTTATAAGTAGCTGAAGGGACTTAACTAAGACCCAACTGATCGAACGGCGTATTGCCGCGAGGGTAATTACAACCCCGGGATAGTTCGAAGTAGAATAACATCCTGAAACGCTCAAATCACAACGAAAGCACAGGACCGGTTTCGAGGTTTTTGCCTCTCATCAGCTATGCGTATCCGCTGGACTCTTCGAGTTTCAATCTAGTATTCGTGTAGACAGATGGCGCAATGCGAATGGAAGTTCTTGTCTACTCGCTACTTTATAATCAGCTAGAGGGACTGAACTAAGCTCCAACTGCTCGAACGGCGTATTTCTGCGTAGGTTACTACAACCCCAGTAGAGTTCTGAGTAAAATACCATTTCGAAACGTTAAAATCTCACCGGAAGCACAGGACCGGTTTCGAGGTTTTTGCCTCTCATCAGCTATGCGTATTCGCTAGACTCTTCGCGTTTCGAACTAGAATTTGGGTAAACGGATGGCGCAATGCGATTCGAAGTTCTCGTTTACTCGCTACATTATATGTAGCTGAAGGGACTTAACTAAGCCCCAACTGATAGAACGGCGTATTGCCGCCTGGGATATTACAACTTCAGGATAGTTCGAGGTAGAATAACATTCCGAAACGCTAAAATCTGACCAAAAGCAAGGAACCGGTTTCGTGGTTTTTGCCTTTATTCAACTATGCGTATCCGCTGGAATCTTCGCGTTCTGAACCAGTATTTGTGTATACGGATGCTGCAATGCGAATCGAAGTTCTCGTTAACTCGCTACTTTATAAGCAGCTGGGGGGACTAAACTAAGACCCACCTGATCGAACGGCGAATTGTCGCGAGGCTTATCACAACGCCGAGATAGTTCGAAGTACAATACCATTTCGAAACGCTAAATTTTCACCAAGAGCACATGACCGGTTTCGAGGTTTTCGCCTCTCATTAGCTATGCGTATCCGCTAGACTCTTCGCGTTTCAAACTAGTATTTGTGTAATCGGATGGCGCAATGCGAATCGAAGTTCGGTTTTCTCATTTTGATTCATACACTAATACTGTGAATCAATAACGAAGTGATTATTAACCAAAAGTCACAAATTATTTTTGAATCGTAGACGACTATTGTACATGCGATGTCTAAAGTTTCATCCATGTACTGAATATCAAACGCACACTTTACTCAGCTGCTAACCAATGTCCCCAAATTTTAGATACATCTGATAACAAAAAGTACGACTTAGCGCCAATGAACATCCATGGTCGATAACGACAGACGGACGTTTAAATGGATTGATATTAATTTATCTGACTATGGGAACATGCAACCTTAAAGCTTTCATATTATTGCAAATTGCATGGATTGAACAAGTTTCGTACCTCACCGCTTGGCAATAAAGGCACTGCGTATACCACCACGCTGCGAAACTTGTGACTATACGATCGGATGATTGCAACTGTTAATTTGTTTCACGTTTCGTACAGTGGTATCAAATGTTATATTATACTGCTGTTAAACATTCTGCATAAAATGAATCACTCACTTGAGCACATGTTTATTCCATAAGACCTCATGTGTACATGTTAGTTATTGCACACACTAGATGACACTCTCAAAAGTTGGTTTTATATGGAAAGCTATTGTCCTATATATTATTTATGCATGGAGCCCGGACAGATTCAAAGCCAAAAAAGACAAGCATATTTTGAGATCATCCAAATCAAAACCTGAATGCATAAAGTGACTTGCCGTATTAATCAATCAACTTTGTTGTTTTTATACAACCCTTATAAATTTAATCAATGGTTAATTAATGATATTTGATTGAGAACGATTAAAACTTTAAATTAATTTCAATAATTATATATCGCGATGTGATTGCAATTTAGTATAGTACAAAATCGTAAAACAAGGGATGTTTATAATTGAGATGTTTATATAACGAGCAAAACGCTGCAATATCCATGTCATCGTCATGGTCAACATATATTCGAACAAATATTTATATATGTCGAACACTTTCAATTAGTTAACATATATAATTAGCTCTCTTTCAACAGTTGTAACGCATTGTGATATTCCAATCAATTAGTTAATTTGATTCTTCTTTTAAAATCTATTTTCGAAATCTGTTCATCATCTTTCGCACGCTAACGCTGTTAAATAGCACATGCCATTCACGTAGGGAGGAACTTTGATAGCTTTATCTTGAGCGCTACTGTCAATGGAACATGAATTGGAATGCTATAAAAAATATTGTTTGTTAACCACATCTATAACCTTTCAATCGCTATATGATAATTTGATATCGAAAGATGTAATGGACACCACACCGAAGTAGGGTCGTTCAATATCGACATTCAAACGAAAATCAGTATGCAATAACCGAGCATTTTTTGAAATGAGTGTACTCAAGATAGCAAAAACATGCGAGTCATGTCTTTCGCGATCGTACTCGTAACATCGTGCAGTAAAGTGATTCACATTGCCAGTGTTTATCTAGAACAACAGATGCAAATATTTATTATTATCAATATATATCTGAATGTCAAATCATCAGTTAGATTGCTTATGGTCAATCACTCTCAAATTTGTGCTGACTAAACACACATGTGTTGACTATTGAACTAGAATTAGAATTGGCAGAAAACAACTGACGGTATCGAAAAGTTTTTTGCACATCCTTTGTAGAACCGAAATTCATAGCCTCGTGCATATCTTCATCCAAGACGACATTCGCGTACATCAACTGGTGTGTGAAGCGAGAGGCATTCGTGAATTTGATGAGCATTTGTAATCATGTAATTTGTTCCGAGTTTATTTAATTTGAAATATCCATCAAACACACATTAATTTAAGAAAACTTTATTTACACGATCTCCGAAATGTCTTTCGTAACTAACAAGATGTAGGGGGAACTGATGCAGAGAACGCATGCCATAATTTGTTCAAGACAGACTGATTGATTTCCCACTACAGAATCTAAGGTCATCGCGTTGGGCAAATAGTCTTCAATAACAAATGAAATAATATCTCAATGTTTATAGACAGGGTTTTTTGTTTAATACATAGTGATCTGAAAAATCTAGGGCAATGCGTCGACCCATCAATGTTGCCCAAATCTGGTATCCTATCACATTTTTGATAATCGCCGCGTATAGACAAGCTAAACTTAGAGGAAGATACGGAGACTATATAGATCATAAGTGAACGGATATATGAATCTCATTCACTTACGATTAGCTGCACGATTAATGGAAACGTTCAAACGTGAATTACATCAAAGAGTGCAAATACGTTACAACCATACATCGCTAAATGATTAAAAAAATTAATGCCTAAACTATCACTGGATCTTGATATACTTTATACTAAATCAAGCATTTTTTAATGACATCCTTTTGCGGGTTAAACGGAAATTTCGTCAAATACCATCACAACTGTTGAATAAATATTTCGTACAGCGACATAGTTTCGATTAATTCACCATGTATGCCGAATTAACCAATGTGCGTTAATTCGGAATTAGAAGCATGAACAATGATGTATGCGAAGTTGGTAAAGTTGTAACGCGGTAAAATTCGTTTCCGTGAACCGCAAAATCTAAAATTGGTCTGCCAAATTGTTCATCGCCACATTGAAATGAATCATCTCGATTAAAATTGGTTGACCTCGTGAACAGTTTGAATGTAAGCTGCCAGGCTAGCAATTACTCACACGCGATTTAGTTTGAGCTTACTTTCAAAGAAGCTCACACGAGGTCTACTTGTTCATCATAACTGCAGATAATCAATAACGAATGTGTTCGATTAAACTATTTGCAGATATATATTTGATATTCACAATCCATATTTTTCTAAATCAAATAGAAAGCATTTACTGTTATATCGATAATAGCACCAAGTCTGCGGTCAATGACGATGAATGATGTGTAAGTCCAACAGCAATACGGTTTGCTAGTAGCGACTTTAAATCAGTACCGTTGACTTTGGAGAAAAACAATTTTTTCAAACCGCGAAGCAGCTGCTTTGAAGTCCATTTAAAGCAGTGAGCCAGAGGCGAACTCTTATAATATGAATTTATCATGCACCGATGTGTTGTCGAAAATGAGCTATTATTCTCGGTACGAAAATGCATTAAAAATGTAAAGTTTGAATTCAAAAATTCATGTTTCATTTCAATGTTATCTGGAAGTACAAAATGTGATTTCTTTAATTACTGCATATTTAATTCGGACCGAAACGGTATGTGATAAAAACAAACGTTACGAACAAACGAAAAACGATATTCATTAAATTAATTAATTATTCGATATAGCTTCTCAGAATTAATAAACGAAAAATCACCAAATATGAGTATGTTTGTTCAGTTCAAAAATTTCACAGTTGATTATGAACAAGGACCTAAAGTACAGAGTGCTGAGAAAAACAACACCTTAGTGCGAAATACTGTCGTAACGGATTTTTTTTCAAATTTTGTCGTTAACGTCTAATGGTTCGCATTTCAAAATCCTGTTAAGTCGTACGAGCCATAGCTTTGATGTTTCTACTCCACGAATTATTATCTTTTAAACTATCAGTAACTCAAGTGCATCATTTAAGATAATCTAATGAAACAGTCGGATAAAATCCATTTACATCCGATAAAACAGCACGCAATATGGTCTTTATGGTCCAGTCTAACTAAGTGTTTTGATATCGCAAAATGAAGGGAAGCGTGGGGTAGATTATAAGTGAGAGATTAATTACTGGTATCTTTATTGCACCAAAACATTCGTCGTGTTCATCACAGTGTTTCATATAACACTTATTTCATGAACTCAGTTGCTTGAATAATAGAACTACATGGCCAGCACCTCGGAAAGGAGAACCGGACGTTGAAATTAACGAAATGAATCTATTGAAAACCATTTGGTTTCTAGCATGTAGCAATCATCGTCTCTCAGGTAGCTGTTTCGTCGATTGAAGCAGACATCAACAATGACCAGTTTAGTCAAACCACAATGCTGCAGAACGTTTAAAGTCCTCACGTAATACAATATATCTAAATTTATGACAATGGGATGTCTTTTGGAGCCAAACACATCATTCCTAAAATGTCTGCGATACACTCAGTGATATCTCTGGCGTTGTACTTGATCTGTGTGCTGGACTGAAGCGGCCTGTACCGCGACCTTGATCGTGCATAAAAAACAGATACTCTTTTTCTTTGCAAAGAATACAGGTTTAGAGTAGTTAGATCGCACCAGTAGATGCACCTACTCTAATGCTTCTACTTGGTGCATTATATCATTTTTTAGACAAGTTTGCGAAATACGTTGAGTCGCTTCACCATACATTATCGGTTACAAAACATTAGCAATGCTCAAAGAAGACAAACAACAACAAAATGCTTTTAGTTGAGGCCCGACTGAAGCAAATAAGCTGAAGCTTACATTTAAAATCGCCATCAGAACGGAAAATACTTGGAACCATTGTAGTACAGCTCAATTTGAAAATAATACTCATGTAAAACTTTCACATACAACAATCACACACAACAGTACGAATTTCGCGATCTGTACGATTACACCATCATGTTTTAACATGTTTAGAATGTATAGTGGATGAACAATCTGTAACAGACATATATCTCAGACTTGGGCATATCTCACAACGCCACGTAATTAGATGACGTTGAGTGTTACCACCCCTGAGTCAAATCCACCAACACGGCCTGCTCTTTAAATGAACCTGAAACGCAAGTAGACACGTCTTACCCAATCCCTACATATAAGATTATTCACAAGATTTATTCAAATGTTCCGTGTATTCTAGAAACATCGAAGCAAATAACTCCATTCTACAATTTACAATACCAATAATAAATGAATTTTCAAATCCAAATTTAGCATGGAGTTTTCATATTGTCGCCAAAACAGAATCAGACTTGTCAAGCCTAACTTATTCATAGAATCAACTCACAGATCTCTTCTCGGAGGATAGACAATACCATCAGCTTTTGCTGGCTGGGAGAAGGCTAAAAAACATGGTATTGATTTCCGAAATCCATTAGCAACACGAAAATATCCAAAGAAGAACTTCTTTTCTACAATCATGAAGGAAGTTGGAGAAAGTGATTTCATCATTGACTGTCAATAATAAATCCATATGCAGTTAGCTCAGAAGGTACATGCTTGATCTCAAGACAATAAAATGCATCAACGTTGTCACGCCATTCACGCCGGATCTACACGTGGTTTGCGAAATGTTTCGATGTCCATCAAAAACCCGTTGCAGCCAATTTGATTGTTTTGAGAAAGATGCTTAACATGAAATAAAATATTATATTACCCTAGTTATTTCGATGTGAACTCGCCAAGGACGGACCCAAGCCGTCTGAGGAAGGAGGAGGGTTTGGACTTAGGGCTAGCAACCCTATCCCGTAAAACCTACATTGCTACGGAAACGATGACAACAGATCCGTGGTTCGGTCATGTCTGCAGGATGGATCCCAGTTCGCATACGAAGGTAGCCATGCACTGGCATCCACAAGGTAAACGAAAAAGGGGACGTCCCAAGGAAACTTGGCGCAGAACGTTGGAACGCAAACTACATGCACAAGGATTCACGTGCAGACGGCAACGGAAGCAGCGACAGACCGGAAACACTGGCGTGAAGTTGTCTTCGCCTCATGTGCCACCCGGCACGGAGAGGACTGAGTGAATAAATGAATGAATGAATTTCGATGTGCAGAATTCTGTAGAACAGCATGCAATTGGAAAACCGTGTACAAATGAGCTTGCTGCACGCAAGGTATGCCTACATTATTCAGGCTTTTTAGACGTTTCATATGTATTTCAATAGGTATATGAAGCCACCGTAAGATTTCTTAGTCCATTCTGTGATATCAGACCAACAACGAATTTTAACCCATTCGATAGAATTTATCGAAGAGCAAGAAACAAAGTTGTTGTTTTTCCGTGAAATCACTTTTGAGTTTACATTATTACAAATTAACGTGGATACAAAGTCTCATAATACGTTACATCACGTTACATTCATAGCAGTGACCCCCGATTATGCATTCAGACTTTTCCGTAATAAAAACTATCACATCAAACACATGTTAGAGCCCAATGGCGTTTTTCGAAAACGAAAACCTTCAAAAACGTTACTCATTCGCAATCTCCAATGAATGTTTGCCAATCGTTCTTCTGTGTATAAATTTCTTCCACTTGGCACATTTTTTGTGATCATTTTACAAGCTCTTATTCAGTTGTGGTTTTTTTAATTATAATCCGATATTGCGCTGTGCTGTATATGACTGTATCTATTGATTTTGAGAGATTTCTAATTTTTACTAAATTACAAACTATGATTTTTGGTAATTTGACAGCTTTTTCTAGCACAAAACATCTGAAATCTCCGATGACATGTCTCCAAACACATGCTTAATGGGGCTTAGCCCATAATCATCAAACAAAATATTCATCTGCATGCTTTTCCGTCATTCACACCTCACGACCGGTATCGTTATGTTTGCACTCACCATGTATGAACAGTAAGATCAAGACACGCATGCGCATGGAACAGTGGATAAATGGTAAACCAAGAGCTTTTGTATGCCACTGTTGGATAAGGCTGGTGCGAACAAAATGGTTAATTACATTTGTAACGTTTTACACATGAGTAACGCGTATTCAACCTGTTTCGTAGTTCGACAAGTTCAAAACAACAATTTGGATGTTATACGATACTGTAATTGGCAACAATTACCACAACAATTATTATACAAACCTCAACTGAAAAAGAACATACAGTAATCAGAAGACAAAATACTCCAGAATCAATTATATCAAATGCAAACAAGTTCAATGACGACCTGAGATATAAAAGGAATGGAAGGTGTTACCAAAATTGCCGTCCAAAATGTCTATCAAAGACAAGACAACCAACAGTAGTGTCAAAATGCAAGCCAATTACAAGTGGCCAAAATGGAAAACAAATTCAACAACAATGAACGACAATGGTCGGAACGAACAATGAAAAAAAATTAACCAAATGCGTGTAACAAAAAGATTTACAATAGCGAGTTTTTAATTAACAAAAGAAATGTTTTCCATCAAATACAGCATAAATATAAAACACCGGAAAATATAAACAACGAAATTTAGATTCTGGAAATTGTTTCAAAATATAAAGTGAAGACGAAGAAAAAGGAAGAATTTCATAGAGTTGCATCTTACAACATGTGTCAAAACACATTTTTAATGGAGTTAAATTCATAAAAATGCAACAAAATATTGATGTTCATGCTTTTCAGTCATTCACACCCCATGACGGGTTTCGCGCCGTTTGCACTTATCATGCAGGGACAGTAGGATCAAGATCCGCATGCGCATGGAACAGTGGAAGAATGGTACACTAGGAGCGCTTGTATGCCACTGTTGAATAAGGCTGGTACGACGAGCATGTTCAATTACATGTGTCCAAAAACATGTTTAATTGAATTAAACCTATAACCATTAAACAAAATATTAATTTGTATGCTTTTCCTCGATTCACTACTCACGACCGGTTCCGTGATGTTTAACCTCATTAAACATATTTACATAAATTTGTACCTATATTTTAACCCTGTGGTTATTGTAAAGTTACTTGCTTATACAACCATAAATCTTTAATCTTCAATTTTCAATCTTGGACACATGTAATTTGAAGGGTTGGTCATACCAGCATTAAAAAAAACTGACATACAAGCACTGTTTCGAGCGCATGCAAATCCTGATTTAACTGTCCCTATCTGATGAGTGCAAACAGCATAAAACTGGTCGTGGGGTGGAAATGACAAAACAACATGCACATGAATATGTGTTCGGACTCATGTAATTGAAAAGGTTGGTCGTACCTACCTTATATAACATTGGCATAAAGCGCTCCTTGTTGTGCATTCCTCGACTTTTGTAATGCGCATGCGCATCCTGATCTTACTCTCCATATCTGATGAGTGCAAACAGCACTCAACGGGTCGATGGGTGTGAATTACGAAAAAGTATGCAAATTAATATTTTGTTCCATGGTTTTGGGTTTACTCCCATTAAACATTTAGATACATGTAATTGAACAGGTGGGTCGTACCAGCCTTTATCAACATTGGCGTACAAGCGCTTTTTTTTACATTTTATATACCGTTTCAAACGCATGCAGATTCTGATCTTTTTATTCCTAGCTGATGACTGCCAACAGCACGCTACCGGTCGTAGTGTGAGAATGACGGAATGCATGCAGATGATCATTTTGTTTCATGTTTATGGGTATAACCCCATTAATCATGTGTTTATACACATTTGAATGAACAGGTTGGTCGTACCAGCGTTATCCAGAAGTGTCATACATGTGCTTCTTGATTACCAATCCTCCACTGTTTGCAAGTGCATGCCGATCCTGTTCCTACTGTCCCAACCTGATGAGTGCAAACAGCACGAAACCAACCGTGTGGTGTTAATGAGTGAAAAGTTTCCAAATGAATATTTTGTTTCATGGTTATGGGTTCAACCCCATTAAACATGTGTTTGGATACATGTAATCGAACAGGTTGGTCGTAGCAACCTGAACAATCTTGGCATACAAGCGCTCCTTGTTCACCATTCCTCCACTGTTTCCAGCGCATGCGGACCCTGATCTTACTGTGTCTACCTGATGAGTGCAAACAGCACGAAACCGGTCGTGGGGAGTGAATGGCGGAAAAGCATGCAACTGAATATTTCACCTGAGATCTTCTTTCTGAATTACATAAATATTTACCGTCACTGTCACTCCTTATTTATGCTGTTTGTTCGTTTCATATTTACTTGGTTACTGATGTCGTATAATCAATGATCTTGATTATCGTTTAACCATGCATAATGTTTCTATAACCTTACTAATGCGAATACGCATGATATTTATGTGAACAAATAAGAAATTACCATAACTAAACAATAAAAAAGAATGAGAACCACTGGGTGTATTCTCAATATATCATTTGTTACAATTTTTTTCATGAAATACAAATGGTGTGTTGTATCGTGTTGTTAAACTATGAGCTTTTAATTTAAAAATCCTGGTATATTTACCAATGAACTTTCCTCTATTTTTTTCGGGATTTTTGTAACGATGAGCTAAATATAAGTGCTCACATTTAATTACCATGCTTATACTCCAAGACATACTTTAAATCTACTAGCATATATTGGCCAAACTGTACGGAAAGGACAGTTAGGCTAAACAGAGCCGAATGATAACCTAATAGCGTTCATATTCCTTGAACAAATAGACCAAGTTTTATATACCGAGCATTTTCAGTTCAACACCACAAGCGTATATCTTTCACAGTCCATCTGAGACCACGCGCCATTCTGACTCGTGTAAAACGACACTTGGAATGGATTACATTTGTCTTCCGCATTTGCAAGTTCGCGATTATTGTCATACCAAACATTCACCGTGTTCTGTACAATTTAATTGGTCATTCGCTACACATTCACATATATAAGTCTTTCAGAAACCACACCTGAAATGTGCGCAACGCATAAACATGAATTTCGCGATAGTCATTTTAACAATGTCTGGCAAGTATTTATAAATAAATATTCAATGCATGAAATGGTTTCAAACGTTTTCTATATTTTTGGGATTATTTATCAGCGTGTAGAAATTTCGCACCAAATAAAATGCGAATCGAATAGAAATATTGAATTTTGGAACCTATAGGTTAATTGCGTGTGCATATCGATTCTACTGCCCCTAAATAATGAATACAAACATCACAAATACGACCGTTACGATTATGTGTATGCAAATGAGCTTATTCGTTAATGCATTATTTATTAATTTGTTTTTCTTGTGTGCTTTTCAGAATAAAAAGATAAGCTTCCTTAGAAAATAACATTAATTATTACTCAAAATACCCTTTTAGATGTGATGTACAAACTCGCGTATGGTCGGGTGAATGTCAGTGAGTTCAGTCTATGGATATAGATAGATCTCTTTCATTTCTACAAATTTTCTCTAAACGATCAAATTGAAGCAACGAATGACATAACATTTCTTCACTATTGGACATTCCATATCATCATTCTATAACATCATATTGTAATCAAGTGAGTCCACTGAACAGAGCATGGGCAGTAATTGCAAACCAGCGACTAAATTAATATAGATTGTGCAATCTCAACCGCAATTGCTTTAGGATCACGTAATCCTGACAGAGCGAATATTCCATACGCTGGCTCACCCAATCAGACACATTTTTCAATTGCTTCCAAATTTATGACTCGCATTTACAATCTGACTATGCAATTACCGAATCCGGGATTAAAATGTTTTGATAGCATTCACTTATTCCGTGTATGCTTTAGATGGAACAAATTACCGTCCAGAAGTGCTTCCCAGCCAAATGAAGTAAACGTAAAACGTGGCGTAATTAAAAAAATTATTGCTTTCATTTCACAAAAAAATACAAATTTAATCGAACATATATTTTCGGTCAGAATTTTCCCTATTCAAGCCCTGAATATAATTTATTTATTTCTCTTCCTTTGTATGAAGTGAACTGGAACACACGATTTGTTAATTGATATACGTATATTTTATGCTGTTATACCCTGAATGCTTTTTCACCATAAATTTGGAATAATTAAACGACTGTAGCACAACTTCGACGCTGGTGCATTTTCAAACATTTGTCAATGAATCATTTTTTTAACAACGTTTTGATGTGAGCCACCTTTAATCCAAATGAGACCTTTATCTTTCAAATAACGGAAGAAATTGATTAATTTAATCTGGTATTAAAGAATTTTAAATTTCACTTTTGTTCTAGTCAATATTATATGTTTCTTTTTTATAGAATTTTCAGGATATAATTCAATATTTGGTAAGCTTTGCAACCCGAAACATAATACCATGTCTTGTTCGAAATTTATAATATTTTTCCATGGTTACAGATGGTTACCACGAAGGTGAGACTGATGTTGCAATCCATGAATTCCAGTTTAAAAATCGATGATGTTCATCAAGTCAATAACATTGGGAGCATAATTAGGCTATTGCGCAATTGACAGAACTCGTTAAAAAAGATATTGATTTCATCATGCATTATCCACCAACATTAATTGATCAACGTTTACTGATATCACGCCACATATTTCAAGTAGAATGGTAGTTTCTAAATTTCATCGAAATACTCCACTGCAATTTTACTACTATTTGCAGTTTTCAGGCATGGACTGTAAGATAAAGAACCGCATTGGCTAAAAACAATGCAGCAATGTAACGCTTTTATGCACTGTTGTATAAAACTGGTTGGATCAAACGTTTCAGTCAAGTTCTCTCACACATGATATAATCGTCTATCTGAAATATATGAAACGAATATTTCACTATGTTATCAACATACAATTATGAAATAAATGTGAATTCTGGTTTATTACTCAATAGTAGACGCTTCAATTTAGCAATGCGGACAATAAAATTCAGTTTGTCAATGTAAAATCTAGTTGACCATTAATATGAATTTGAAACACATTCACCTACCGCTCGGAAGAACATCAAGCAATAAAGCGCATCGGCGGTTTTCAAAATATGCCATATGTCGATCGCATTACATATTATTGTCTGAGGACTGTTGCGCAAATTAACCTGCTGTAATGCTTTATTATCGCAAATAACGTTTTTCATACAGATGTCCTTCCATGAATCCCTCATGACGAATTCGAATTGGTTTCAACATACGAGTTACGTAGCTGGTTGAAAATACCACAATCCAAACTACTTTTCAGCAAACAATTTTTGTTCAGTTATGCCGTCTTTTGTTACGAATTTCCAAACTGATTATTGTGGAAAAAAATATCTGATAATATTTACATTTAGATTAATTGCTGACAAATCACTGATAGGTAACCATATTATTGATTATAAGCTGCATATAAGTTATTGCCTAAAATGCTTTTTGATTCTAACGAAAGTAACAGTTAAATGGAGTGGCATCATTTTAACACATGATAAATTTTTACTAATCCCATATTTTTGATTACCAAAGCAAATGAAGGTGAGATTCATTATTAATAATTATAATATTAACAAAAATTGTGAAACTTATAATAATAATAATATCAATATTTTTAATCTTATGGAGAAATAGTTTACATATGCTTCGCGGAGGTAGATACATGAATAAACTTATGGTGTTTACTGCAAATCAAAATGTGGCTTTCACAATGGAATATAGACATTCGACATAACATTCTTTCTGAAGCTATTCTGATAGAACAATTGAAAACTTCCATGGTTTAAGGAACAGTTTTCGTAGATTTCACGAAAGCCACGACTATTTAATTAAAAATTCAAATTCCAATGATTGATCGTTCAGAATGCTCTCTGGAACTTCTCAAATGAATGACAAATATGATCAAAACGATGAATGTTTATTAGAGAATTAAACGATGTTGAGTCACAATCATATTTAAATAGATTTTCACAAAACGTTGCTTTAATCTGCGTTTCTTTCTAAAACGTCAGCCTTTGACAAGTGTTATTTATGGAAAACACTACTAAATTCCAGAATTTTATGAAATAATTTACTTATGCGTTGGTTGTAACGATCGGAGTGGTTTCGATGATATACTCCGAACTGCGAAAATGTTCTAATGGCGCTCGTATCATATAGCGGTCAAAATGGCGAAGTAGATTGTCTAGGGTATTCAGTGGTGTTTGCAAGCGGAGCTTGTCAATGTTTGAAGGCGGTTTGGTCAGGTGAAGCGAAACTCTCATAGCACAGCTACACCTGCTGCATCCAATCATGAAACAGGATTCAGTAATCAAACTTGTGGAAAAGTCATGAAAAGGATTCTCCTTAGGCTGTCCAAACTTGTTTTAAACCTTGTGGTGCGATCTTCCGAAACAGCCTATTTGATTCAATGTTCCCAGTGGTGCCGTGGAGAGAGAGCGATTGCTGCATGGACAAGAGCTTTGTGTCAAATAATAAACTGACCTGGGGTGTATCTTTTCGCACCAATGGAAAGGCACTCCATTCTGTTCATATTTATCAATAAAGGGTGCACCAGTTACCCGTTACAAATATGACTGTACTGGCATAGAAATGAGTGAGTGTAGATGCATTCGAAAAGTGAGAAATGAACAGCGTTCATTCGACAGCTACTGACCGCCTCAAACCGCATAGTATTAAGTAAATAAAGCATTTTTGCCACGGTAAATTATTTAAATCCAGAAATAAACAGAGAAGCTTACCGAGTTTGTCCACATAAGCAAAACGGATCATTAAGCAACAACGATCAGATTTAGTACTCTAGCCTTTACCTCTCAGGATTTAGCGACGACGCCTCGAATAATAAACCCAAGACAAAAAAATCGGTGAAAATTGAACGATAGAAAAGCACAATGACAAAGTTACTGCAGAGTCAGTGAGGCCATTCCCAGGAACCATATGCTTACACTAAGTGATAACATTTCGGTTAGCAGGAGTTTATGATGAGAATCAACTGCTTAGATGGGTGTTTGTCGTGCAAAACAGCTTAATAAAAGCGGCAGAGCAGATAACATATTAAAACATAAGTATTTAAACTTAAAAATCTGAAGTGCATCAGACATACCATTACGTTAATCAATGTTTATTTACCGAGTCTTCCGGCGAAGCTCTCTGTAAAAGACGCTTTTTGAACCAAGCATCACAATTGCCGCTTGACCGTGCCACAACAACTCTGCAGTGGTTTTTGGTGATTTTAATGACATAGTTGGTGCAGACTACGATTCATGGCAGAACTGTCTCGAGGGGTTTGGTATAGTTGGAACCAATCAAATTGGAAACGCACTTTTCGAACGTGGACACAGTTACATTTCTGTCAGTACCAGTTTCTTTAAAACAGAAGCACAGTGTAAATTCTCCTGAAAAACTGCTTGCTTTAAGCATTGGCATCAGCTTGATGTTAATCTTTTTTGGGCGCAGTAATATTGAAGACGTACTCTTTACCACATCATACCAAGGCGCTGAATCTGACATCGACAATTCACTTGTCTGTGCAAACTAGAGCTTTTTGGCACCGCACCAAATTTTCTGCCTAGCCTGAGATTGACACGATACGCAAAAGTCACCATAGCCGAGTTCAGCAAGAAAAGCTAACTCGAGTTGATAAAATGCTGCACATTCGGAGAGAAAAGTGCTCAAACTATCGATTGCTACACAGCATAAGCTCCTGATATGACGGCTGTGTTGAATGAGAATGAGGTTTGAACTTTCGTCAACAGATAAAAATTACGACTTGTATGATCAGCTAGAAATGTGGTTCAACTCAGTGAAATAAGATGTGCAAATGACTTTTTGAATAAAAGTAGCCTCCATATCTCCGGGTACTGTACATTTTCACGGTATGTATGATGATATCGTGGAAGCTATTGTTCTGAACACACTAAGAATTGCTCTTAGTAAGTCGTTATCTAGAAGCCCCATTTTTTCGACAAAACTCAACAGATGGGAAGATGGGTAGAGGAATTCTACACTCTTTTCTCTACTGATATTACTGCTTTACTGCATAAACTCAGATATTTCAAGCAGTTATCGACAAATAAATATCTAGACACGCCCCATAATCTCGAAGCACTCAATAGTGCAATCTAACGTTTAGCGACTGTGTGGCTACGGAATTTTACCTGAGCTCATCAAATGCTATACAGCAGCATCAGTACAACATCGTCATTATTCGCTTTTTTAGTGTTGGCAGGGGAATTGTGTCCCACAAGAGATGCAAGGCACACAGATTATCACGCTTTCTGGAAATAATATATATATATATATATATATATATATATATATGCAACAATTATACAGAAATCTCTGTTGTCTATGTTACAGGCAAATTGTTTGCTAACATCCTACAGGTTCGGCTACAAATGTTTATCTGATAGAATTTACTCCGAATCTCAATGTGGCTTTCGCAGCAAAAGATCAACCGTTTAAATGATCTTCTTCCAGGATTTGTTGGAAAACGCGCTAAGATAAACTTTTTATATTGAATTAACAAAGATATTTGACTACGTTAACCGAGAGGGTTTTTTTCAAAATCCTCGATCTGTAAGGCTCCTTATATTTGTTATTTCTTCCAAATTCATTTTTATGGTTTCAGTTGAGAAGTTCCTGAAATACATTGACGCGTCAAAAGAGGCTGTGTTTATGGTCTCACGCTTTTCGGCATTTCCTTCGCTCTGCTTATGAAGCACGCTTACATGATGATTACATAAAACATTTACATACACACGCTTTTCAACCTGAACCAGTTGGAAGCAAAAAAAAGCGCAGGATGTGACAAGCTGTGATGCTGTGCTTGCTGACAATTAAGCATTTATTGATTGCTTCCTGGAGAAACTAGAGTCGAAATTAGACTGTTTTTCTACAACATGCAAAGTCTCTTATATTAACATCAGGATCAGCAACATCACATTTTTCGGTGAAGTTACTCTATTGCCTTCAATCTTCAGTGTTTTCAGCTGTACATATATCGTCGACATCAACCGTAGGACGCTGACACTACTTTGAAGCGTCGTCTAGAAGTCCATGATTGGTGGATATAGCTCAAACACGCTGAACGCAGATCACAACGCTGACGTGCAACTTTCATCCATCGACCGACTTCTGTATATATTCGCGAGCACAGCTGATGAGATTGATACTCGCAAAACTGAATGTTAGACCATTCTATGAGCTAAGGAACACACAAACGTATGTGATTTTGATTTGAATCCATGGTCAACATAGACCGATCTATACCAATACCTACAACGAAATAAATAAATCTCATTTGGATTAGATGATAGTGAGAAAACATTTCACAAAAATGTTTCGTCAATTGCAACAACATGAATTTTCGATGGATAATTCTCAATTTGATAACCTCATTAGAAATTATCTGCTAACACACGATTTTCGATTTCATGAAATATTTCTGTTTCACAGAAGTATTGATGTACGCGAATGTCGCCGTGGATGAACATATTCAACAGGTTATGAATTTCGGCACCACAAAGGATGTGCTTGAAGGACGCTTACAAATGGTAAACCGTTTTCCGACAATTCCAATTTAAATGTATTTGCTAAAACGTTTGTTTGAAATTAGCGGGAGTTATTGATCGATTGCAGTATAACTCGGTATTTTGAAATGAATATATTGATGTTTTCTGAGAAACTTTGCACGTTTTTAGTTAAAGAGTACAATCGTTCAACGGGTGGATTTATGGCGATACACATTTGATCGAAAAGGTCGTGTTTTGTATTTTGTTGCTAAAATTCGTTTTTCAATACGGAGACGTGGGGCGAAAATATCGAAACTCTCTGCCCATTTTCGTGTGAAAGTCGACATTGAAAGACCTGAATACAATGTGGTGGCCATTACTCCCGAAGATCTAAGATTATCATATAGTGAGTGAAACTTGAGAGAAACAATTAGATATCAATTGCAATCTCTAGATTAAAGCAGGATATAATGAGATTGATTGTTTGATTTCAGAAAAAGCTTATGCAGGAGAATATCGTGAGTTTACATTTGTATTAGGAAAATAAAATGAATACTCAGAAATTTCATTCGATTTACCTCATGATGAAATTTGAAATAATATGCTTGTTGTCAATTAATGGTTCATTGAATCATCGTTCATGCGTTTTGATATACAGTTTACGGTATTTAGCTGATGTTACATAAATACTTACCTTAAAACAAAGCTATTGAATTATTATTATTAAAAAATTGCACGAGAAATTGACCACCGTTGGTGTTCCAATAAGAACATACAGATTACGCATATTTATTTGAAAAAATAAATGAAATATTTTTAGTAAAAATATGAACACGTAACATGAAAAAACTGAATATTTTCGTGGCAACATAGCCACGAATATAGGCACGCATATTGTAATTATGCCTCAGATTGTATTCAAGATTCAAGATTCAAGAATTTATGGTCACAAAAAGCACATAGCTTCACAATTACCATATCATAGTAAATATACATTCAGGAAATAGGTATAAAATAAACATGTAATATCCAGTATAGTCAAGTTGTATAGTTACCATGAGTCAATACGCAGGTGTCGTCAAATCGTTATGCAACAAATAAGTATCCAAATTTCGAATGAACGTTCCGATGCTGAGTGAGATGACAAGAGTTTCGGGTATGTTAACTAATTAGATGTGTGAATAAATATTCAATATTTGATGACATACATGTTGATCATGATGTAGACATGGCTATGATAGCCTTACTGTTTTTGTTAGAAAACTCACATTAATATTCCCCCCCCACTTTCACAGAGTTCACATACGTGTCACATTTGTGTATCAACAATACTGTACACAATTCGGGGCGGTTTTTTAAGAATGAGTATGCGGATCAGCTTTTAACACAAGTGAGTTTATATCAAACTGCTTTATTATAACATTTGAACAATTGATTGAATTGTTTATTATTTTGTTTTTTTCGAAAATTATAGTCAATATTTAGATGTCTAAAAATCTATCAGATGCAATAACATTAATGTTTAGAAATCATGTCTACTTTTAATTGATGTTAGGGGAATGTGCCGATGTTCAATTCAGTATCTATGTGAAATAACCAGCTACGTTATTTGCAATATGAGACAAAAAACATTGACCGCAATATTAATCATTTTATATGCCTGATATTTTATATTAGTATTAAATAGTTCCCTTAGTAATATTTGCAGATTAATAATTCAAGAATGTGTGGTCACGAAATGCGCACAGCTTTAAAATTGCCATATCATGTTTAACATGTGTTCCTGAAAATAAAAAAAACAACTTATCTTGTAAATTCAAGTTAAGTCCAGTTAAATAACTAATACGAGCCGATTCGTAGCTGTCTTGAAATGGTTATGCAACAAATAACTGTTCAAAAATAGAATGAAATTCTATACGCTGCTTACCAATTGGCTTTACTTTGCTTTTTGCAACATCATTTGTAGGTTAATCTCTATCGACCATTCATGGAGAATTTCTAATTCACACAGCAACTCCATACAGTATGCAGTCGATTCATTTCGAGAAGTAATGTTTTCATATTTTTAGCACGGAAACATCTCTTATGGGTTGTTTTTGTAAACCGAGAAATGTAATGAAATGAGGAAGCGAAATTGCGGTAAGATAATTAAGACATCCGTATACCGTAATTGCATCATGACGATTTAAACAATTGCTCCGCTGCGAATGAGGTAATTCCCGAGACAAACGACTACCTCTCCGTCAAACTCATATGCTATCGCGTTTTAGTTGACCAACTGCGACAAATGCTTTAGACATATCTAGGTAAAAGGGCTGGGCTACTTTCTTAAATACATGTGTCTGGTCGTTGAAAAAGGTCAACACGTTTTTCTCAAGCTCGAGCGATATTTGCGGAATCCATTCGGCGGTTCAGTTAGTATATCCTGTTATTGATATTGTTTTTTTATTATCGTTTTTGTTGGTATTATAGTTGATATATTTATTCCTGAACCTCACCATACTTTCTAGAGGTATTTGTCACAAGAGGTAGGGATACAAATCGGTTATTTTATCTTACCCTTTGTGGCAAAACTCGATAGAATGTTCAAGCAATACAATAAATGTTTCACACAGCTGGTGGCCAAAGGATAATAGCACCGCTTGTGTTAGCCTGTTGTTCGTTTCTAGCAAATCAGCCAGTCAATCAATTTCATTTTCCTGTCCACGTGAACGCTTGTAAATTCCATCATCTGCATTGTTTACTGTAAAGGATGTCACTGTGCGTCAGGTTTTTTGGTTTGCAGACGTTGCACACACTCAGACAAATCTCTGGATTAATACATCATACAGAATACGACTACCGCGATTTTCGCATTCTGGATATACTTTACAAAAACAAGCGCAATACGTGACGGGCATTCCATAGAAATCTCCGCCTGTTTGCAAACGGTACACATGCAGCTTGATGAACTTTTGTTTTCGGGGACATCATAGAAGGTTTTTGGCAGCACTGTTCAATAATATGTGCGAAACAATTTTCCTCTCTTTCAAATGAAGCAGAATATGTTGAGCGCACCAGAATGCCATGATTATCAATACTGTGAAATATCATAATCATAGACCAAGGAAGTTGGTAGAGCGATGTGCAAAATCTAACCAGTCGATGGAGATGATTGAGGTCACGCTTGTTCAATATTGAAGTTAACACCTACAACAAGATTGAACATGTATGTTTTGCTTTTTGTAGATTTAACCTGCTTATCTGTATGAAATTACAAAATAAAAAGCTGGATTTCACGAATAGTCAGCCACGATGTCTGATCCTACATATTAATATTTCGTAATAAAAATGCCATTTTTCTAAATTCGCAAATATGTTTCTTTTATTTTCATAGATTCAACCGGTTCTCGACAAATTTACTCATGCTGACGTCCAGATAAATCGATTCCCGAGAAATATAGAAAGAAAGTGGGTCTATGGCATGCAGGTCGAGTTACAAAGTCCAAAGCAACCGAGTAATCTTCACGGTGTATGGTTGGATGAACCTTGGGTCTGGTATCCCAAACTGTTCCAGGATAATCTGGTTATGTCAGAGAGCGAATGTAAACATAACTTCGAGTTTGAATATTTACATGCCTCAGGTGAGTTTGATTTTGTTTATTCGAAGCTGAAATCAGAGACGATAGCTGAATTATACTGTATTATTCACAGGTCTTATGACCAGATAATTTTAATTTGGTCTTAGAATTTGAAATTGCCTAGTGATGTCCTTGCACATTTACAGTAATCACAAAAAATCAATTCCCATAACATACGCTCTACAAAAAGAACTGAAGGCATCAAAATGTTGAGACTTTAATTTGTTACTGTATAATTCTGATAAATTGTAAGTCGCAAACTCGTTTTTTATTTGTTACTATATATCCTGTTAATAAAATATCATTCACTTAATCTCTAATTGAGTTTTCGTTCATTTTTTTTAAAAGAAAGTTCATTGATGCATGCTTATCTCACTCATTCGATATCACAAACAATAGTAATCATACAGTATCCCTAATTAATGCGAATATTTGTATTTGACAAATTTATGCCACTAGCAAAACCAAATATAATAGGTAAGCGTTTATTGTTCAACAGTTCAAAACGCGATTTGATTATAGTCATCAATACCATTACAACTCCATGGCTTTCACTCACAGTTGAATGGTTATTAAATTGAATTTTTGTTATAGGTTTGACGGAGTTAAGTCTGTAATGAAGACTAGGGAGAATGATCTACATAACACATAAGCAACACCACAATGTCTACATAGACAAAACCTGATTGATTTAATCAACCAAAGCACAATCGAAAGAAATTAACTCCGAAATTAGATGAGTTAATGTGATAATTGTGACAGTTTTGCCAAATAAATTAGACATAAATCAGTAATACAACAATTTATAAAGCTCCACGCGAAGCAAGAAGTTATCGTTCACTCAAAATTTCAATCCTAATTATGGTTATCGCACAAGATTTTCATCAGATAAATGATGGGGAGATCGCAATTACAGTGATTACATTCATTCAATTGATCACTGTGGATAAAAAACATAATTGGAACATCCACAGTGTCCTCACTTGTCTCGGTTTCACCATCCACTTATGATTGAGAATGGAATCACATAACACTTGAGTTTGTCAATTCATCGTAGTGTTTGTCACATTATTCCCACAATATGCATCCACAACTCTTGCTATTGTTAGCTATATAATTTTTCACTTATCGGGCTTTCCACTACGATTATCCACATCAAATCAAATAATTGAACGGCTGGTCTGAGTTTTTTTAGATCAAGAAAGCATTATTTGAATATATTCAGAGGGGATAAAATCAAAATTCGCAGATTTGTTTAAAAAAATTTTGACTGTTTAGAAACATACTATAGATTCGAACATCAGGGTAATTTCACATATCTGCAAAGGTGTTAGACGATAACTTCCTGCAAACCACCGTCCTGTCAACATATTTTTTGCGACATTCAATGTTATAAAGCGTATAGCGACTGAAAAAACAATATTTATTAGAATCACAAAATATGCTTTCTCTAGCGCGATATAATTTTATGAAATCTCTCTTAGGCTCGACAAATTTGCTGACAACGTTAAACGACTAAACTCAAAAAGTTGAAGAAGGAGCTAGCATACTAACAGCATAGAATACTAACAAATGTAGTATCCTTGAGTGACATTGTTATATCCTGACACACGTTATTGAGATAAATGTTTTAAGGATGATATTTCGTATTAAATATATATCAAATAACATCCTCAAAACATTTATCTGAAAAACAAATCTCTCAATTTTGTATCACAGGTTGCCGATATTTTTAGTGTGTACATGTGTTCCGCATTTGAAATGTCCTGATCAAAACTCATGTCATTGCTCCCAGACTAGAAACGTTTTTTTACATTTGGATACTTCTTTGTTGTATAACGGTGTGCCAATAATGCGTATTGACACATGGTAAGTATTTGACTCCACTTTACTTAGACGTATATGTTTATTTTATACCTTTATCGTAAACGAATATTTACTATGATATGATAAATCCGGAGTTATGTGATTTGTTTGACCATAAATTATTGAATTTCAAATCTTGAATCGTAAACACTTTATCCCTCAGTATACCACGTGCAATTGCGGTTGGATTCGCTCTGGTTAACATTAACAGGGTCACCTTGTGATTCCGTGAGTCAATTTATTTAAACTTCTGTGAAAAGGTTTTGATAAAAGCTAGACTCAGAAATATAATTGAATAAATTGATCTATCGTAACTTAATAACTGCAATCCTAGATTATTATATTTTTTATTTGTTCAATGCAATCTACAATCCACTTTATCTTTTTGGTATTATGCAAAAAATGATTCATTTCGTATATCAATTTTGTGATTGCCGATAAGTGTGGAATAATTTAGTGTGCTTTTTCTTCCGATGAAATTTGATAGTTGAAAATGATTGAGATTCCCTTTTTTGTGAAAATTTGTTTCATTGTTCCAGGTACGTCATCTGCTTCGAACCATGAAACAGTTACATGCATACTGCAGGGAGGTTGAGACTGGTATCACACAACCTATGGATGAAATAGGTTTCCTCGAGCTTCAATTCGAGTCGAATCAATTATTTCAATTACATGGCTCATTTGAAAATCAGCTTAACTTCCAGAACTTGATGACAGTTCTATTTGATACTGATGTAGTGGCATGGCAAATCATGCCTATACCGTGCGAATGTAAGTAAATGAACAAATTATGTAGACAATCGAACAGTTATTGGATTGGTAAAACTGACAATCGTTGGTTTATATTTAGACTATTTGGGACAAATAAAACAACAACAAATGTTGGGTGAGTTCAAATATCACAATGTAAAATGGTACAAAATATTCATTTGCATGCTTTTCCGTCATTCACACCCCACGACCGGTTTCGTGCTGTTTGCACTCATCAGGTAGGGACAGTAAGATCACGAT
>JACCGJ010016202.1:0-72051 GCA_013407085.1 Atriophallophorus winterbourni | reverse complement strand
AACACAAATTTTAAGCTATCGAAGTTACAAGAACACTTCAACAACCTGTATGGTCTAACAGGTTTTGCGGTCAGAATGTTGAATCATTGAAAGCCAAAAGGTCCGCTTTGATTCACGAGGAATTCTTACAATATTAGGTTTTATATCAGCTGGCAAACAATTATTGTTGGCTTTATACCAGGTGGCGCATAAAGTAGCCATATCCTAGAAGCCCCATATAATTACAGAATAGATGATAAAGCCATGTGCAATGGAAATGGCAATAGTAATCCTGGGAAATGAGTTCTCGAAGAAGCTCAAATTAGCGCCAATTTATGCGGACATTCCAATTCAAAGCCTTTATTTGATAATAGAAGATGAATTCATCCATGGACAATTGTTATCAGATCTAGTTACAACGCGAAATTTCACAGTACCCAATCTTAATTCAGAATTCATCATACTAACTAAAATGTGATTCACAGAAGGTACACAGTCAAGCATCCAATGGGGTCGCTAAAATCGAAAGCATTTCGAAACAAACTGGACATGATTCCGCTAGTTTTCAAACAGTCAGAAAACAATTGTGCGGAGGATGTGAGCAACACACTACTTAAGCTTCAAATTCCGTTTCAAATTGATATATTTTTATGATGCTTTATCATATAAGATAGAAACTATTCATATATACTAAAATAGAATGAACGAACTTGTAATTGTATATCATTCAAGAATTATCATGAGAATAGGACCGATGAGGTCTTTACCATTTCATATAAATATGTTCCAATTGGAAACCATTATGAGACAAGAGTCATCATTAAAAGTGAAATACCAATTTGTTTTATGGCGCCCAGCACATGTCTGAAACTGATTTCCACTGACGTCGCTAGCTAGTTTTGTGGTGGCAAACAGTTTAATTGCTGACTTGAGCGCATTATCGTAAGCACACCACCGCGCATGAGACATAACCTCAGCACAAAAATGACAGTCACACAATTGATGGTAAATCTATAAATGACTCTTCGGTATGTAACAACGTTGAACTATTCTTTGTGATCGATGGCTATGTTACGAAAGCATATCATGCGGTCAACACCAATAAGACACTCCTCGTAACTACTTTAATTCAAAACTCGCTTCACTATATGGAACACGATTTTTAGCGTAACGTTGTTGTTGACGTAATTTTATCCACTTAAAAGCGCGATCATACCAGATGATTTTGCTACAAGCATTACTTTCAATGATCCGAGAGGGATCGTGGATATTGCGACAAAATAATAACCTTTCCCATCTAGTCATGTTCTAGTCATTGCAAAAAGGAAAGAATTTCTATACAAAAACTCTATGCTCTAAATTCATACCAACTGCTTTAGTTATTCAGAGGGCTCATACATTATCGACCAAACAATGAATCATTTAGAATGAAGTAGCATTGATCCATAAACTTATTACCCCAGCTAGCACAAGCTATCCGCCACAACAGGTAGCATGGCTTATGTAAACATCAAAGCCTAACCTCCCTAGGCTAAATGCCTCCACCTCATGAATCTGTAACAATGGCTTAGTCAGAGTAAGTAATTTGGTAGCTGCGTACTTTGTGGTATGTAAATAGGTTTAAAAAGATTTGAATGGATGAATGTTTTGGGGGGTGCACTTAAAAGCATGAGTTTAAAAATTAGTATTAAAAATAAAGTTGGCTGACCAGCTCAATGTATGTACAAAGACCCTGTGTATTTAAGATTTAGATAATGAACGGAAACTCAATTCAGTCGAGGTTACCTGTTTTAAATTTATTAAAAATGTAATTTAGATAATTATGATCAATATTGCCTAAAAATACAACTGACCTACGCACACAAGTCTTCCACTATAACATCAAAGTCTAATCCTTATTTGCAAAGCAAATCTTTTTCGCAGAGTCACATTTATATAAATTTTAGGTGCACATATTATCGAATGGACTTCAGCTTGCTTCTCAGTCATTGTAACCATGTCCACTTTCAACTCTAAAACTCTTCAACCGGGTAAATCATCATAATAACAATAAAGTATATGCAGCGTCAGCGCATAATATCACTTAAATTGACCGTTAGTATAAATCCATCTAAAGTTGAGCATCTAAAAATTCGCATAAACCGTGGCAAAATTCAAGATGGAAGAATTTATGGTCACGGAAAAGCTTCGCAATTACCATAGCATATTAAATATTACTTCATAAAAAAGAAATCAAAATAATCATATGATGTCACGCAAGTCCAGTTAAATACTTACCATGAGTCAACACGCAGTTGTCGTCAGATCGTTATGCAACAAATGAGTGTCCAAATTTCGATTGAAAGTTTCGATGCTGGAAGCGGTAACAATATTTTCGGGAAGGGCATTCCAACGGAATCAGACGTATACACAATAAAAATATTGGCGACAGATAATACGGGAATGGGGAAATTGTAGTGTCGCTGAGTAGCTGTTTGTATGTTGTGACTCACGGTATTCGAATAAATGTCTCAAAAGATGATTTGGGGCATATAATATTTTGTATTTCAGTTACACGTCACATCGAAGGCTTCTTTGAAGGGGTTGTTGAGTCTCAATTTTTGTAAACGTTCCTCGTACGTTGGTTTCCGCAAACCACTCACGAGTTTGGATGCATGATGATATATTTTATCATACATTCAACACATGATATAATAAGCGGTTTGTTCAAGAATGGTACTTTTATGTAGGCGGATCGGCTAGTTTAATTGTGCACAAACCGATGAAAAGTTACACCTTCACAGAGCAGCTAAAATTACAGTCACGCAGATTGATGGGCGATGCGAAGAAGACTACTGGCCTGAAATAAGCTTTTATATACAAAAGCTGTGTATACTTGTAACTGTTTATGGTATATATGATGGTATCAATATGAACCTCGATTCTTTTAATCATATAACGACCGCCGACAAAATTTCCAGTCAGACTCCTGTTCAGATTTAACTGTGCCATCGATTATTGACAAAATCACATCAGAGCGAGATATGAGATAATAAATTATTTTCACTCTACAGCAAGGACAAAACGTTTTTTGGTGTGCATTTGTTGAACGATTACCAACCATTTCCAGCCGGATGTTCTAATATCGTTTTATTACTTCAATAGTGTAAGTGACATAGTCATAATAATGGCCCCCGGCCACAATATCATCATACGGATGCTTAGAAGAGCCTTTATTTATTCGCACCATGAATTATTCTTATATTGTCGAAAACAGTACTATGGCAACGAAAGCCTCATGCTTTTTAATGATATTGATATTGATGGAGTTGAAGTCAATATGTAACGAGCAATTTACATTTTGCGTGTCTTTTACAACCCCTTGCAATTTTTTACAGTTTTGGCTAAAAAATTAGCTGATCGTGTGTATCTATACTCGCTTTCGCGAAGGAATGTCAATCGTACACGATCTGATCGAGATAGCTACAATGGAAGTGTCGGGGCACCTTTTGCAATTATAAATTGTTTTTTATTGGTATAAGGATATCTTCTGACCATGTAAGCTGTGTGGATCCCTACGAAATCATCAAAATTAAAACTCGCTTACCGAAATTGTCTAAAATCGTTGTTTTTCACCCTGACATGAGGTGTTCATTTCAGTCAAATAATTATACTATTAAAACTTTAGACGTTTACAGAGGTGTCAAATCAGGATGCATTCTTACTCAAACGATGTCCAACCATTCATTTCTGCACTCTTCTCATAGGCGAGCATGAGTATTCACATACAAAATGATGTGATGACAATGTGTTGAATCCAAATCAATTAAATGAAAATATATTCCGGATAATGGATATGCTAGACAATGGCCTAATGCTTGTGACGATGCAGCAATCAATGATCACTCGCAACAGTCATTTCCGTCCCTAAGCTACTGCTTTACCTCGGCATACGTAGACTTTGGTATGATAATTTGCTTGAAGAGGACAGCATTGCTTGATTGAGATACTTTATAACCGTCACGACAAAAATGATAGTATATAATGGATGTGTTTATGAAATAATTCACTGTATTGTAGCGAAAATCCTGGAGCGTTCAAACAAACCAAAGCTGAATGCTTTTTATTTAGGGAGCATTCGCCCTATCTTGAACAAAGGGTGGATGGACAGAGTAACCAAGGCAGTTGTACTCAAGACGCAAAACGATATCTCTGAACTGTTGTACGCAGTGTTTTACTCCAAATACTGGGTCTATCAATCTGATAAACGCAATCAGCCAGAAACACTACAGTGATGTATGAGTGCATCAGATTTGCATGACAAGAAAATTGGAAAACGAAGCAGTAAGTATCTTTATTCGTGTATACTAATTGTCATCATTTAAAAAAAGTATCAGCGCATGACCCGGAATTACTATGTGATTTTTCTAATTTAAACACCGTTGATGCTATTACGAACACAGAGTAATATTAAAGCTCATCTGCATGCATCTACATTACACACACACACACCACGACCGGTTTCGTGCTGTTTGCACTCATCAGGTAGGGACAGTAGGATCAGGATCCGCATGCGCTTGAAACAGTGGAAGAATGATAAACAACTTGCGCTTGTTTCAATCGCATGCGAATCCGGATCCTACTGTCGCTACCTGATGAGTGCAAACAGCACGAAACCGGTTGTGGTGTGTGTGTGTGATGGAGATGCACGCAAATGAGCTTTTATATTCATGGTCATGGGTTTTAGACTCAGTCTACATGAGTGGGTGCTCATGTGATTCAACAGGTTGGTCGTACCAACCTTACCCAACCGTGACAGAGTAATATTGTTTTTAACGGCAAACGTTTTTTTATTTACACAATTCAATTTGAATCAATTTGTAATATTTCACGCAACCAACACTAAATTACTATATGAATACGTAACTTTGAACTTATAAGCTACTGTTGAATAATGCCCGTGCGGCCAACCAGTTCCTTCATATGTGCACACACACATTTAGATGAATTGAATGCACGGACCTGAGCAAAAAACCCATATTTGCATGTAGTTCCATCACACACACACACAAGTGAACCTTAAAAATACTTGAACAGTAACGTGACAATTACCGGTTCACACCAACTTTCGAATCTTCACATTTTTAATTCTGTGAACAGACCTATGGTTCAGTAGCCAAGGTCGCGTTTGACATGTTGCCAATCTATGCGGACATTCCGTATGATGGTTAAATCTGGCCAAACCTTCCACCCGTCCTTGCTCTGCTGAGTTAATAATGGTCGTAGAGATTAGGCTTGTGTGAATCGGGCATAACATCCCCCGTCCCAAATCATTTGTTCACACGTTTAGCCACGTGGTCACCATGGTCACCATGTGGGCATCAGAGCATTAACGCGTGACGAAATTGGGGTACGTGCTGGGTTCCCGTCGAAAAACATGTTCAAATGTCTCCCAGCGTTGTAATGGAAAATGTTCTTGGCCGATCGGGGAATCATAATCATGCGTTATTAGGTGTGTCGCGACTTGATTATAAGTATTTGTATTGATTAATTATACATTGGATGATTTGCCAGATGGTTTAATTGATGTTACCATCAGAGTTGCTAACAGTCCGTCGATGACTTGGAGGTGATTTTTCATGTATTTCGTGAGTAGGGAGTTTATTTGTTGAAAAGCACACTTCCTCATAAATTGTAACCGCAATTTTCTGAATGTAAATCTAAAGTATAAACATTATCACTTGAGGCGTTATCGAAAATTCACTTGTTAGGTCTTACTCAGTTAGATAAGATCCAAGAAATGTTCAGGCCTACCAGTCTTCATATAAGGTCTAGAAATTCTTCAAATCTTTTTAAATCTTAGCCTCAGAAGGAATCTTTCTAAGAGACTTCATTTGGCGTTTTCATCCATGTCTTGTGTTTACTATTTGGATCCAAACTTGCAAAGTATCTTATTTATTAAAGCAACCACCGAAAAGTTACTGAACCGATTTCTCGGACGGTTTTGTCACTAATTTGAAACCTATTCAATTGAATCAAATCTCTTCAAATAACAGAACGTAATGTGTATTGTACACACCACTACCGATTTCTGGCTGTTTGCCGTCATCAGGTGGAAACAGTAACAACAGGTTCAGTGAGCCTTGAAACACTGGTAAAATTGTAAATACTTGTATGCCAAAGTTATATAGGGTTCTTATAAAGATCCACGATGTTTAAATACAGAATCACAATGTGATTTCTGGCCAAGCGCTCGAGGCGCTTGTAAAAGACCAGAATATTTTGGTGCTCACATCTCCATCCCTTACACACCGCTACCGGTAATGTGATTTTAATTGAGACCGTCAAAGGTTTACGCTACAAAGTAATTTTTGTGGCCTCATAATTAGTATGAGTGAATAACCACGGCCGATAATGAGTGTAGGAGACTAATAGCAACAACCGCCTACATTGACTATGTATTTTTCTGCGCACACACAATATCCGAGATTTCAATTTAGAATTATTTATGGAGATGTCTTATTGATTCTCAACTCTTGTGTGACTTGTACTGATTCCACGTATGGTTGGCGGAAGTTAGTAAAAATCTGAATAAATAACGCAAAAATACGAGAGAGATACGAAACGAAAGCTTTAAGCTTCTTGCGAGAACGATAACGAGTAGGCTGTTCACTTTGAATTCGTTGTTTATTCACGACCACCATTCTGGAACAAGATGCTCCCTGATTGGCCCAGCGCTTTAGGCTCAAATCTGATTGGTCCCCGTACCTATCATAATCGAGCCCGTGTCATACACAAGCCGGTTTAAAAGGCATAACCTACAAACTGTCGCCCGTCACGGTCACAATTTGTTCTCGATTCTCCATGTCCAATCTGATCTATCCGATCACCGTTCCAAGTTCACTGTTGTCCCCTTCATTGCAACACATGTACGAAACATCAGCCCATGTTGATCAGAATAAAGCCAAGTCTAGATGTACCCAAATAAAATCAATACCGCAAGAGCAACGGGAATATACAAGACGAGTGAGTTCATGCCATAGTCATTAGAAACATTTACTGTATAGCTTCAATGTTATTTAATTATTATAACAGAATATCCGATTTGCTATTCAAATGAATGCATTTTTGCTCAGCGTATTTCGGTAATCATTTCACCCTGATTTTTTTGTTTTAATTAGCTAATTAATATTGATTGAAGGCAAAACTGGTTAAAGGTCATGAGCATTGTCATTCAAAATTGTTTTGCTTGCTTAAGGAGTTTCTACAATGCAATCGTAAAGTCAATTGTCCTATGGCACGATTTCTTGAAATTTGACTAAGTCGGACGCACGAAATAAACATGGGATTGAAACGTAATTTCGTTGCCATCTCCAACTTCAGGTCAAGAAGCTATACTCAGAACGTCGGCGTCGAGCCTGTATTTCCGACAAGTTGAACGCACTACACAATTTGGCCATGGAGATCGTCGGTCTAGAGGTGAGTCTAATCAATAATTCGTTCAGCACGTGCGCACTACACTTACACGTGCTTGTTTATATGATATTAACTCAACAATTGTAGTGGGTTGCCATGTGCTTTAAACGGATGGACAATCAAACCATGACAGAGCTGAGGGGCACTTGATTAAGTTGCTATGCTTATGTTGCACTCGTAACTCAACTCAATCTAAACCACAACTTGGCCTAGCGCCAAGTATGAGCTGATCTTTCTTGTTTCGCTTTTGCTCACATCCACACATTAAACTAACCGAAGTGACTATTTTATTTTCAGCCGCCACAACAAAAGGTGGATAAAGCGGCAATTTTAAACACGTGCTTTAAACTCGTTCAAGAGTTTGGGAAGATAAGCAACACGAGACCCGGTAAGTCACTGTTGTGAGGATATCGGAGAAGCGGGTGTCCTTAGTTTGAGTTGCTTAATGACTCTGTCGCTAATGTGAACTCAATACGAAATCTTAAAATTGTATAAGTAAAATGGGTGAGCATGTTTGTAAATGTAAGACAGCAATTGTTTACGATGCTATCGAAGCTGTGTTCTCAACGTGGCGGATACAAATTTTATACCGATAGGGGAAAGTTTAATTGAGACAAATTGTCAACTGTTCCGGTGTCGGTTCGCTGGCCTCATTGCGACGTTAAGGCCCAGTTGCCTGATCCGTATAAGCTAATAAAAACATACTATGATTCATCACACGTAGAAAACCTATTCGGTTAGCTTGGCGCATCCAGGTAAGACTTAATAAATTGTTTTCCAAAAACCTTTTCATCAGGAATAGTTTATCTCATCGAACTCTGAGTTAAACATTTCATCGATTTTTCAGCTTGGACAAGCAGAACCATAGCCAACTGACAATTGTTTTCTGTTTTTCAGATATTCGAAAACGTTTGCAGAGTATTCGAAGCGAATTCAATCAATCTAAATCACCTATCGGCAATTCTGCAGCAACCAACGAAATAACACAAGAAAGCAGACATTTAGAGTTGGGAATAAGAACTGAATTCGGTTGCAATAGATTATCAGAGAAGGTGGATCAAGAGAATGAACGATATCATAAGCCAATTCTGAAGAAGAAGAAGAATATGACATTTTTGGATGGAAACGGTGCCGGTGATGTTGACAACATTGGCATGAGGATACCAAACACGTTTTATAGTTTACAATCTCATCTGAACAAAAACCCATCAATTCAATTTCCCACCTACTCTCTTCGTCCGTTTGGACATTGCGCAAGATCCCAAAGTGTTTCTGAAAATATCCTAGATGACGCAATTTTCAAACAGCCTGACATATCCAACTTTCCAATACATTGTTCAGATCCTTCTATCTTAAGCACAGTAAATGTTAAAAGAACCAAAGTTTGGAAACCGTATTTGTGATATTTGTAAACTAAGTTAACTTGAAGATTTTTCTTACATTGTTACACTTGATTATCAGATGTACTTCGCGAAGAAACATACATTTTATTTGAAGTTACTCGTTCTTACGTACGGGATGCTACCAGAAACAGTTCAAACAATGTGAGGATCAGGTATTCTGCCTGTTCACCACGTGATTGATCACTATGGATTTTCGGGAAAATCGATAAAAATAGAATTTTAGCTTTTATGGGCATACATGCGCATGTTAAAACGCACTTTGACGTTAATAAGAATTATTTGTCAACATATCACTATTAACATAATTTGAGAAATTTCCGGCTGTTACAACAAGCGCGACATTTAAATTTGTGTTGATTTTGTCTTTAAAATTATTTATACCACTCAAGTTGTCAAATCACTCGATGTCAAATAACATTAAGTTTCAAACGTTTTTTATATTTTGGATTCCCACTTCGAACACAAGTGATTTAACGTTTATCGCTTCGGGTCAAGCCATCAAATGCATGAAACTGTCACAACCACCATCAGTGTTTCCTATCTGAAAAACATCCCGAATGTGTATACCCCTGTAAATGTGGTAATAGAGGGAGATGCCTATAGTGCAGTTGTTGATAGATACTTGAACGATATATGGTGTGTGACTTTTATGCCAAATTTAAGTCAATACAAAAGTTGTTTAATACATGCATATGTTTACATATATCGCGATATAATGAATTCTCCAGTTAATTATAATTTATAATTCAACAAGGAATATTGTTGTACCGATTCCAGGTGACGTCTAATGCCTTCCTTGAGGTAGAGTAATAAAAGATGAGTATACAATATTGACAGCGGATAAACATCCTACTGAAACTGAGTTTAGCAATTGCAATCAGAAAGCAAAATATGGGTGGTTGGGTGCACTTTGTCTGATCATGTACACCCGATTTAGTTTCATTAAACGACTAAAACATGTGGTAGATTGTTAATGGTGAATCGTATGACCTTTGGACCGAAATTTAATCGAAAAACGGTATATCCGATACATTTAACGCAAAAGTATCTGAAGTATCTGAAGTTTTGATTTTTATCTGAAATCAGTCAAACCGAATCCCACTTTGTGAACATACACCGGATGGTCTGAAAGATGTAACCATCAGTCGATTCTCTAAAATTTTATCATGCAAGTTTTTGTTGAATCGTTTAAAAAGCATATCGTGGCACAATATCCCGAATGTTTTTGTTCGATGAGGGGATGTGAATGATAATGTTAAAATCATTACGCGTATCAATTTGCCGGCAAACAATTCAAATATTGTGGAGAATGAAAAGTTCATGTATAAACTGCTCAAACTGATTGTGCTTATAGAAGTTGTAAGTAACTTGTATCAAACTCACAATAAAAAAAACTCATGAATCGAATTTAACCGTACGGGTGTTTATGTTTTTCTTAAACAAAATGAACGATTTCTTAGTTTAGTTTAAAAGCAAATTCGAATGATAATAGGTTTTGACGGAACTTCTACGTCAGCATGATATTCTATCAGTCTACTAACAAATTTTGAGAGCTTTTCCTTCATCAGACTAAATCTGCATCATCCGAATTGATCAGAAAAACTGTCATTATATAATTAGCAATAAATGATATTTTATCATCAGCGAATTATACTGCATGAGTATGAACATATATCAAATTCTCCTTTGCTGATTTAGATATTTAGAATGTTACCAAGAGGCAAAATTCGTGCAGCCTGCATAATTTGAAATCCGTGTGTGTATCCTAACTAGTGCATGTCAGATAAATATGTCACTTAGGAAGTAATTTATCCTTTATACATTAAAAGTACACACGAATACATTTGCTGTGTTATTATAACACATAGCTTTGAACTATGCAAAGGCTATGCGGATTAAAGGATGCGAAATCCTCCAAACAACCATCCATGATGCATCAGATGGTATCGTCAATCAAATCTGCCATCGAAAATACTTAATTCTAAATGATCCCAGAAAAGCCATGCGGTGCAACCGATGGGGCAGCAACAGGAATTAATCGCCTCGCGTGATCATCACGTCTTGACGACAACAGCGCGATCAACAGCATTTCATCCTATATTCAATCAAACCGTGAACGCCAGTTGCTCGCGAAACAATTAGAATCCACTCAACCGTAACGTCTCCGCTTGCCAACCGACACACCTGTCAGTGGAAACGCTGGGACAGGATTGCGCAATAGCCACCAGTATTACCAAGCTAAATCGCGTGCTTGACGAACTACAAACGGGTAGCGTTTTCTAAAGCACGGAAAACAATGGCAACAGCTGCTTGAAACTCCATGACATTTAAACAATCTGCTAACCGGGTAACCATAATCAGTTGAAATTAAAATACAAAATCGATAATTCATTGTAGAAAATTCATCACAATTGTTGAAGATCCTACAATATTTTTACAATTCAGTGTTTTCCAATTGGCTTTTATAACAGATAGACCTCAATCTGTTGTTTAATATGCAGAGATCGATGTCTAAGTACGATCATACACACAAATGACAAGTGAGAATATCGCATCCAATCATATCGCTGTATTACTAACCTTCTGGTTATCATAGCTTTCTTCACCGAAGTGAAAGAAACGTTACAGTCTTAGCTTCATCGTAGGCTTATCTAAGAAAATTGCTTTAGAATCTATTACTGAGAGGACTTACTTATAAATAGTTTGAACTTCGAGCAATTGTTGCTTTGGGCTGCCGAACGGAAATCGTGTCGTCGTATCGCAGATCAACCCATTAGTGTTCGTCGGTGTAAACTTTGTCAAAAAGATGATAACTCAAGAATCAGACTATATGGTCCATTTAGACTGTGCGGAATACGAAATAAAAAGATATTTGTCATTCGCAGCTATGATTAGCTCCGACACTCAGAGGCTAACAACAGCAACCGATTTTAACTCGCAATTGTTCAAGAGTTGTTTACTTTCACTGGGATGCCATCATAACGCAAAAGCTCGGATCGGATTGCGTAATCCACTTAGACCTGCAAATGTACCTGCAGCAATGAGATACGGGATACAGATTGGTATAAACTTTAAAAGTTGAGATATGTGCGAACCTTTATTCGAATTTGCTATCTATTTTTGCATGAGGTAACTGTCACCTATATGCCCGATGATTTTCGTCGGCTGCATTCACACGAACATTACTGGAGAAGTGGCATCACCAACAAGACAAGTTGCAAGGCATTCTCATCCATTTGCCAGTTTATTCATGATAACCAATCGACAAATAGGTTATTACGTTTCGGAAAATCACAGTCCATTTGTTTAAATTAATCGGATGTAACCGATATGCAATTACGGTCCAACAGCTAATTTTATTGCCTGGATGAAGTTAAGTTTTGCTCTTTGTGATTATGAAACATAATGTACATTTTGAATGCTAAAAATTTCTTTCCAACCTACAAACGAATTATTTCAGAGTCAAATATTGTGTACATCAGACAAGTGACGAATACGTTTGTTCCGGAAAACCATGTGGCCACCGTGAAAAAGTCTTTCAGGTAATTGAGAAGTGAAATAACAGGATTCTCGGGAAAATATCAGATAAGTAAAAACCGGAAACCTTAGCAATATTTGGCCTTGACTGACAGTGAACTCCAAATTTATTACTGGAATAAACGACATAACGATATATCACGCGTATACGTATATACATTATTCAGTTAATTGAGAATAATGGATGAAGAACTCGTTACAGAAGAGAAAGAAACACTAAAAGATGTTAAACTGGTCCACGAAAACAGAAAGTTTCGAGCAACACAAAGACTTGAATATTTGTGAAGCGAAGTATTCTAAATGAAAAACGCAGAAATCAATATATTTCACAATGAAGAAAATTAGTCGAGTAACAGTTAAGCGTGACTGTCATAAAATTTGCGAACAAGAAAAATCGGATAAAAATTATTCACTCATACTTGTAATTTTTTCAAACAACCATTTTAATATGAGTGAGACATTTCCCCATTTTAAAGCTGACACGTGTATAACGTCGTAACTTTTTGTATACCACGGTATAATTGTCAGATTACTGACCTAGAGACCATTGCCAGTTTATGAACACCATCCGCGCCTCGATATTAGCAAAGCGGTGGGTGCAATTGGATAAAATCGCAATGCCCTTATTTGACAGGGAAAACTCACAAATCACCTCGTGGACACGAAACATAGCCCGCATTAAGCCATAATACAACATCCACTGATACGAGCCATTAGGTGTATTTACCATCTAACATTACAATGTGTGGTGAACGTCAAGGGAATAAATAACCAGATTGTCGTAAATTGATTCAATCTGTGTTTAAGTTAGAAACTGATATTATTAGCGAATACTAATAAGCAACCAGGTGAGTAGAAATACTAGTAATCTTCTCGTTTGCGCGCTCTACCTCATCAAATCAGCGATCAATTTATGGCTATTTGCACTCCTCCGGTTTTAAGAGCAGGATCTTTAAATATTGACAGAATGATAAGCACTACGAGGCCATTGTTCGTTTACATTGGTTTAGCCAACAGAAACTGTCGCTAATTGCCTTTACATATGGATAAATATTTGTGCGTGGATCATAAAGTCGAGGGAATCTCACTCATCGGTCTAGATTCCACACATAATTACTAAAGATAAGATAACAGAATTAGTTTGGGCCTACGAAAATGTCCTACTTTAATAATATATGTAGTCAATTAATGAAGCTACTTATGTTTATTTCGCTTCCTTACGCTGGTGGATAATCAGTCAAGTCAGGATAATCATGATTGTTTGTAAAGTAGATTGGGGACTTGAAAAATCGAACATCAAAGCGCTAACATCTTAACACCAAGTAGACGTCGATCCACCAAGAGTACTGGGTATCGTTGGGAGAAACTTGAACGCAAATTTAGGGTGTAGATTATGAAATAATCATGCACTTGTACATCCATTGTCCAAATTGACGGACGTAGGCCAAAAAGGGCTTTTTAACACAAGATTAGAAGTAAAATAAATCAAGAGTTGATGAAATCAATCACTGAGTTAACATAATCGAAACATGGAACCGAACGCAGCAAATTTCGTTCCGCCTAAACTACTAACGAGTAGCGGGTCAAATGGAAACTTATATAACAACATGCTCTGTGTCAAAGATCTACACTGAAATCTAAACTAAACTGAACTTCACAAGGTATTTGAAAATATTCGACACCGATCGGGAATCCATAGGCATGAAACGAAATGAATCGTTTATAGCAGGGGTTTTGGTAACGTTTCACTTCTGAACACAGAAGATTCGTCAGGCCCAGGGTGTCGGTTCAGGTTTAAACAATTTCGGGATTAGCGCAGTATGTATGGGTGTGATCAATTGTCTTGATCTCGCCTGTTTATCTTAGAGAACTCAGGATTGGTCAATGAAATGCCATTTAAACCTGAACCAGTTTGTAGCGACACCCTTAGTTTGACGAAGCTTCTATGTTCAAAAGCGAAACGTTACCAATAACCCTGCTCTAAACAATTCATTGCAAACCTTTCTTCATGAAACTGAACTCCGTTTACTAAATATAGAAATTTTTGTACAATATTGTTTTTTCTATCGAATATAGTGCACTACATATTCCTTGCATATGTATCTTCTAACTGAAGCATTTGGCTAACTTCGGTTTAAATCGACCTACGGGCTATTTCCTGCCACAAAGTTGTTTGAATGCCGAGAGCTTGATCTAGAATTCCTTAAATTCATGAAATTTTAGTCTACGGATAGACCGAATTTATTTCACCTTAACGCGCTGGTATAACTTATTACAAACATAGACGTGGTTTATTCTGCTGTCATGTCAAACAAGTTTAACTGAAGCCTTCGGAGTAGTGAGAGTCTGCATTGCACCTCGCATTTTGCGGGCACTCCGGCAAATTAGATAAACAAGACAGGGGCAAAAATCTGATTTTTAAAATGTACTTAACCCTACCGAGTTTTCAACATTAGAACAGTGGTTATAGCAGGTCAAGGTAAAATTTCCACTGTTGTTTCGTATATCAGCTTTTCTCGACATACCTAGCCTCAAAAAAGTTTACTGGCAATAGTCGAGAGAATAACTGTGTCTGATATCCTTTGTCTAGTTACTGAATTCATATCGTCAATACAGATTCATAGTAAGTAAAATTACAATAACAACGGTCCTACGGGTATCAGTGTCCCGATAAAGTAAATAAGCAACAAGAAGAACTTGTTCATACATTAACAGATAGTGCACCATCTCGTAGTGCATTCTTAAATTATTTGTCAATATCTGAATGGACACGTTCCTTTCGAGAATAATTGTAAGGTTATTTTTGATGCTGACGTCGTCAGATGTATAGTCAGGAAGAGCGCTCCTTAAACCATGGAAACGATTTTCAGAGTTTAGTATTTCATGTCAACGCGGAGAAAAACGACCAGTTCAAGCTAATCATGAATAAGCAACTTGTAAAATCGATTCCTTGCGCTTACGCTGATTCAACCATTTACGTTCCACACCAATTTCGGGTTCTCTGTCATCATCGGACGAAGACGAAAACTTTAGATTTCGTTTGACTGGAAACATTGATGACGTGAAAAACAATTTTTACCACTCACGAGCTCAACGTGAACGCCTAACAACTGGCTGAAACCTTTGTTGGAATCAGTGAATCGGATTACGTGAATGCAGTATGGCAAATGGGGAAACACTGAATCGGCGCCGTTTTCAATTGATCTCATCGTTCGATCTACTCAAGCTAGACCGTGCTTAATTCGCAACAATTGTCGTGAGTTGATGTCAGGCTGACCCCATTAGATCAGCTGATAACACAATCAAATGCAATCGATTTAAATAAGTTGGCCTTCGAAATTCGCTGGAGTACTGAACTGAACACAGAAACAGAGCAATAGCGAATGCGGATAGGGCTAACACACATAAATGATCGTTTCTAACTATTAGTAAGAGCATAAGCGTATAAATTAAGAAAAAATCTCAAAAATGATGTCCAATAAATGTCCTAGAACTTAGAAAAGATTTTCACACTTTCAAGTTTTTATTTTCGTTTGTGAGCACCATTAATGTCAGTTGCTGACAATGCGTCCCCTGAATTAACTCAAATAAATGTTTTAGAATGATCGCTAGTAAAGCGAATTTAATAAAACCGAATGCTAACTCTCTGATCTTAGGAAACAGAACGAGGCGAATTATTTATTCATTTCATATAAAAACTTGCATACTACATGTACGTGATATTTCCATTTCATTTCAGAATTATAGTTGAGTTCTCAGGATTATCACCGTCAAAGTGTTTATTTGGATAATATCCAAACTTATGAAAAGTATCTAGCAGAATAGATGTGATGTAGTCTATGACATCAAGTCTAGCTCCTGTCTACAGGCTCGGAACATTTTCTACTGAATGGGATAGAATAGAAGAAGAGACTGAAGAGTCATAACAAACGTGTATCGGGCACAACTGCTTTCATTGAACTCTCATGCTCATTTTGTTGTTTAGAACCCCGTGAGGTACGCCGAAACTACAAACGCGGGTAACACTTTCGTTACAGTGAGCTGATTCACTTATTCACCGCTTGGCTGTCTGTTTTTATCCATGTAGCCTTGCAAAAATTTCTCTTTCTACTAGGCGGTGCGAAACGAATTTCAAAGCAAGCCCCAACAATCGCAACAAAAACATACATTCATTGTAGCACTTTTCATAACGTAAAAACTTGGACTCTAAGACATAACAAGACACGTTTCATTGATAGAATTCGCGTTAATGGCATAATTTAAATGTTCAACATGACAGTTTCATATTCATTAACACATGTTACTTGGAAATGCCACGCGTGACCGAAAATTTAAGCCGAACTCATATCTGTTAATGAAAACCACGATGAGAACTATGAACATACTTGAAACCTATTTGAAGTTTACTGATTTCGTGGACTGCAAATTGAACCACCTTTCTGGGGTGCGCCGGATCTGAGCAAACGTATCCACGGAATTTCACATTCAGTTATATTTAATACTGGCCATTTGTTCACTATAGCCGATGTGGCTAACACGGTACGTTTCTTGAGTATCACGCAGTGTATAAATATCACGTCTTTACAACTGAATCAGCACAGAGTCATACATTCTCGGGTGAATGATGATAGAGCACAATATTGCTAAGCTATCAAATAAACCGACAATCTAAGGATATTCGATGAAATTTCTCTACTGAAAAGTCCGTGCAATTAATACCCTCCACTTAAAAATCGGATGTGTCTGCTGCTTCTTTATTCAAGCGAGCAAAGTTGGAAGGGCCCATTTGTGCCTGACAACATTGTTACTCATTACTCATACATCAGTACCTTGATTCTCCCCGCGACCAAAGCACCAGTTTGTTTTAGATATTTACCTAAGCTACCACCCAAATAGGAGTCAAACATAATGTACAGTTCTGAGTACGCTCAAATCAGTGTGGGTACTTAAATCATAGCTTTGAATCTTACGCGTTCCATGAACTTTGAATATTACGAGCTGTCTACGTTCAAATTTCGGCGCGAGCGTATTACCATAACCTCACGCTATACAACTGGTACAAAGCGACACATGATTTAAAATCTTTAGAAAACTCATCAACTAAATCAACATATCATAAATACCTTAGGATTTTCACTCAATTATGAAAAATCTCGTGTAAAAATATGATAGATTCTTTGACACGTTTGTATTACTTGCGAAATAAGACACCTCGTTTTTATTTCCCTAATGTTCTAACGACAGAACTTCCATGAATACAACCACTCACTACAGAGGATATGCTCTTTTATAAACGGCTGGTATTGTGGTCTTTGGAAAAAAACGATTATTTGCTAAATTGATAATTATAATCAAGTAGGCACCATCTTATATTTGGAACTGCAAGCGTTGTGATTCATCCAAGCAGCGTAACACGCTCTTCTAGTAGTTAATTAGTTAATTTTATGATGGAATAAATTTGGAAACTCTTCAAAAAGCTTTTTTGTTTTGTGTTAAGTGGGATATCGCAACATTGACAAATTTTCAATTACAAACGGTACAACAAAACTGCTTTTTAAATAAATATCATTACTGAATCAACAAAATACAGCAACTAAAGCGTTTATTTCTCTCTCTAATATAACATTGCATACATTTTATCATTTAACAATCATTGATAACGTGAGCGATATACGAAAAATCGAGCAAATTATGGAACACGGAACCCGGACTCCCGGGGAGAAGTACAATTAACCATGTGATGGACAGTACATGAATAAGCAGGGATAAATCAAATCAAGTCGAATCTAACAGAGTATGAAGCTCTCATTGATTGCATTTCAACAGAGTAGAATTAAGTGTACGGTTAATTTACGAGTAAATGTCTAGCCGCCGAGTTGGGAAGAACTTGCTCTTGACCGCTCACATGTGAGGCATTGTGTAAAAGGTCGTCTGCAAGCTGGGGAGGAGCAGATACAGCTCTTGGCTGCTGAACGCAGATCACGCCGCCAGGCGTGCAACTGAGGCCATACAACCGAGTTCTGACTTTCGTTGCCAGCGCTGCGAATCGGACTGTTTAGTCATTCAAAAAGCTGTAGAACATAAAAATTCATGCAATTGTGATGTACATCCATGGTCGACATCGACCGAAGGAGGCCAACAACAACAACATCTTCAAGATTATTTTTCTCATATACACAGAGCTGCTATTTTTGACGTGATGATTAAAATGAAGATTCCCCTTAAATTTTCATTTTATTTCTTATTACTCTTATCAAAATAAGGGTTGTAATAAGGTATATTACACCACAAAAACAAAGTGGACAGTTTACTCACACATTTTATTGATATTAACGAATAAAATAATATATTAAATTGGCTTAAAATGCTAATGTTTTATCAGACATAGGGGCGCCATAGTTGGTTGTGAATTGAAGGTTTCGTGTGACCATCAGGATGGATTGAAGCGCGAATACTTGGCGAACTGTTCGCCATTGTCTTTATTTTATAATTATGCGGACATGCATTTTCCCATGCACGTTCGGGGGTATTTCCAGATGGATCGTCCAAGCTTGGGTTAAAACAAATTGGAGTTTTCAACTCGCTTCTGATCTGGTATGGCGTATGTTCCAGATTCGAGCGCGGTTCATTGCAAAGAAACCCGGCGCATCGAGCTGGTCTCAACGGAGTTGACTGAATACAATTGGAAAGTGACATAGCGCTGTGGATGTTCACTTTGTGCGAAGGACTGGTCAACTGGCGCGGTTGAGCTTGGTTTTGTAGATTTTTCATTGACCCAAAAATCTTTGCACAAAATTTTGGATTATTTTCCCGAACCAAGTGTCGCATTTTCATTTTCAACTCTGAAATTAAATTTCGAAAATGGGGCTTTTGACTTTTGAAAAAAATATTCAATAATGCGTCAGTTTTATCCATGTATATTACCCGAGTGTATTTTAATCTGTTCAGATGCAAATTCGAAAAGATTCACACAGCTGCCAAGGATAGCTTGTTGGTTTTGTTCCACATTAAGCTGCAACATTGAAAAGAATTAAAGATTATACTCATTCCTTCATGGAATTTTATAGGTACCTCTTGTCCCAACATTGCTTTAATCAAGCTGTTTAGTTCCAAAATCTGCTCCGATATGCGATTGCGCCGTTTCCTTTCTTTCTGCTTTTTCCATAACTAAATTTAGAAAAAAATCAACAATAATAAACTGAATATTAATTTTCAAATGTTCTAACCAGATCCCGGAGTGATTTGGCAATACAATAAGCTAACCTTTCTTGCCGGATCGGATATTACTTGCATTTTGACTTCACATTTCACATTTATCACATTTCACAATGGTGATCCGCCATGCTTTTCAAAAACAACTCTTTACACTGAGTACTGTTCAAATGTAAGGCCAATGGCTAGCAGATCGATTGAGTAACAGACCATGCGGACCAACCAGGTCAACAGTTCTATCAAGTACGAAGAACACGGTCTAGGTTAAAGTTGTCCACTGTCATTGGTTCAGCAGCCTTCGTGCTATATGCTGCCTATACACAGAATATACTGATATCAGCCGATGGAAAGTATCAGATCACTTAAGCATGAGCTTGCTTTATTTCGTTGAAAGTTCAACATGGATATCCGTATCAAAATCATAATGACGTTCGGTTCGATCACCATTCCGTTGTTGAAAGCCACACCTGCTTTTTCCGCATTGAAGTTGACACTTTAGTACAGAGTTTTCGAAATGAGCAGTCCTCGAATCACCAATAATAATAGTTTTCATGTCTTTTTGAAAAACGACCATGTACAGCAAGTGAGGCCAATCAGATGGTCGACTTTGATTTCTCGCCCCATTGAGCTTATCCTTCTGGATATGACCAAGTTCACTTCTCTAGAAATGACCCAAACAGCTTCGTGGACATACTCAGTATAATAGCTTTGGAGAATGAATCAGCATTTTCACTATGCTCATCCTTGATATGTTACATGATAGTTACTGTACAAATGAAAATCGTTGCTCGAGTGTTTCGGGTTTGACTGTTAAACAACACAGAGGATTTTAAGAAAATCATCTTTATGCTCACCCTCAGATCGCGGATTACTCAAGCATAGCGGTTCAAATCAAAACATTCTTTAAGGATTCGTCGATTGATTTTATTATTTAGCTAGTATCCGAAAGATAATGCGATTAGAAAAATTCAGACGAATAGTAAGATTTCGATTATTGTAAAATGCAAATTTTGTTGCCGTGTTTTCAAACATTATATGATTATTGATTTACGGATCACTCAAGAAATGTATGAATGTGAAGGGAGATACCTGCCTTTCTTTATCCAAAAAGAACTAAAAGTTTTGGTTACCAAGATAGAGATCTGGGCTGTTCATGAGACCCACAACGTGTATGCATCATCATCATCATCTGTAAGCTAGGAATCATCTCACCGCGATTGTGTGAAAATAAAAAACGACTTATTCTTAAAAGTGTCGAACGGAACCCAAAGTATCTTTGCGAAAATGTAAATGAGCATACCGATTTAAAATCCAGGAATCCAACAAATATCAAACAATTCTGACAATTATATTGCTTATACAAGGAAATCTGAGTGCAATCGGTTAGAGTAGATTTTTGGTAACGTTACACTTCTGAATCTAACCGATTGCAATCAAATTTCATTGCATTATGAATACACGATCGGTCCCAAACACATTCCAATCGATTGCTATAAAGCTTATGGTTTAGCGAAATTTCAAATCACTTTATTCAAGATTGAACACCAATATCACAACGAGGAACTCTCTAGGTGATTCAATCGCTGCTACAGCTCTGCAAATTCAAAGAATAATATTAACATAATTATTGTCAAAACTTTAACATGCCCTCAATTGCTCATCTTGTGCGCTTATTCATTTCGGTCTAATCAAGGCAACGACAAGACCACCTTCTTAATGGTGTCAGCGGCTAAATAGGGCGAAGCAAAAGTCTGTCGCGATACTCCGGGTATATTTAAGGAGAGGGAGCGCATTGCGACAGGTTAAACCTAACAGCATTTGGCATGTCAAAACCTAATGCTTTCGGTGCAGCGATTCTGGGAAGATTTTGTATATCCAAACTTCTGAATAATTTGCGGAAAGAACACAAGGCGTTTGCTGGAGTTACTGCTACCAACATGTGCTAAAAAGACTTTTAGGACGATTTTAATAAAAAATATGTACAGAGTCTTTTTCGAACATTCCGATGTGCATGAAATAACGGATATTGTTTAATTGGATATAGGACACACAATTAAGTACAACAAATTCTGAGTTAATAAATGATCACCAGGAGAAAATATGTTAAATCGGAAATGGTAGTATATTTCATTCTTAGACTTACATGTAAAATAAATCGGTACATATCAATCAAAAAATAGGAATCGGATATTAGACATACAACATTATTGAGGTAACTTCTACCTTACTTGTTCAATGACAAATTCCTTTGATAAAGGCAAATCGAATAAATGGCCCGCGAAACGAAAAGTATATTTTGTCCGATTTTCTGATCGAACTTGACATATGATCAACTTGTAGAACAGTAGGTGGGAAGTATACGTGAAAATTTTACTAATTATTTTAGAATTTTGAATGAACATGCTTCATTTGAAAATATTCGAATAAAGATTTATTTTAGTGTTTCATACAAAAGAAATTAAGAAACCAGGTTGAACGCTTTAAGAGCGAAGCTAAAACTCCTAAAATGAAAACGTTCGTACTTTGATGAGTATAGAATAAACATTATAAGTCCATGTTACATTATTGGAAGTGGTGATGAGTACACACTTGATAAGTTATTCTCTACTAAGGCATGTAGATTTGTCAAAAGATAGCTGGAAATGTTTGCACATAGATGCACGCCGGTCGCTCCGCAGATGAGTAAATACAAGTGCAGCACATATTCCCGATTCCAAAACAAACATCACTTTTCAGACTAGGTAATGATTTCATCTAGGGCACCCAGCAGACTATTCACGTGCATGCGACCATTCGTTACCACAAATTTGATAAAACTTTCCATATTTGTAAGAAAAAGTCATTATTTGAGCGGTTAACTTTCAGCAACAAATCGCTAATCTGCTGGCTACCTCGTCAGAAATGCTAATTGTCCCTTTGCCAATTTCCATGCTCGTAAAGCGCGGGTTACACTTGCCGTACGATAAAGAAACTGAGAAATCTAATGTCTGAACATAGCCTTAGTTGGTTGCTAAACAACACTTCCCTAAAGCTGAATAGTTCGATCGTAGCCCACTTGGTCGACACGGCTACTCGGTGAAAACTGAGGATGCGTTCTCTGTAATTTACGCGTTTCCTCAAAACCTATCACAAAGACTTAGCTGCAGTACGGCTGGAGCAATAGCCATCAAAATATATTTAAACTAAACTTTTGGGTCCACTATAGAGCGAACCAGTTTAAAAAGTGTGACATGACATTGATTCCCGTTTAATACGTCAAATAAATCACTTTCGTGGTTCATGTTTCAGTTTACTTTCGCGTGTATTGGAGATCTTGATGTGAAATACCGAAACTAATATTCTTCAATCTAATTTTCGCCTTATGCGTAAGAAGCTTACTGAACCGCTTTATTTTGGGCTCGATAATCTCAGTCAGTTGTTCGGTTCAGCCGATATTGTTTCAAGGACGACCCTGGCACAATATATATATATATATATATATATATATATATATTGAAAATGTGTTGTCTTTCACGGTATCATATAACTTATTCCGGGTGGTATAATGCGTTGGTGAAGTTACTTATCTTGCTTGCAGCTCATACCCCATGACTAAAGTTATCGATTTTACAATTATCCATATCATATTGCCCTTCAAATTATACGGTGAAACATTAACTTGCGTCTTTATTTATTTGTCATAGTTGTCGCATCTACCAAATCTGAATCAAATATCACTTCAAAGTGATTGACTTAACTGGATCAACATTTTTAGTTTGTTTTGCTCTTATGAGGCTAATTACGATAACAACAAAGCTCCAAAAATTGTATGAATCAGCTGGTACTAATCGATAAATCGTTGACGAAATAAAAATCGATTTTCTTCAAGCAAATAATAGCAAAGTTCGTGTGAGCGAACCAATTGAGTGATTAGTTTGACCACTGGAACCACGGAGTGGATCAGTTTTGTACTGTTACAAAATGAGCATTTTCGGAAATTTGTTCCAGGGTGATATAGAATTAGAACCGATCGAAATTTGTTGGTTGTTCTGGAAACTTGACAATTTGATAGACGATCATATGGTAGGTAAGTTAATGATAATTTTCCTGTGAGATAATTCGTTTTCCGCTCTGATAAAATGAAGAAAAGTGAATTCTAAGACAATATTTCACGAGAACATTTTAGTTTTCAGCAAACGCCAAACAATCGAGAAACCCAAGGAATAGACGAAGATATGCCAGACCACCTAGAGGAAAGTATCACCATAAACATGATTGGCTAGAAAACGTTGAGAAACTATTTACAAACTACTCACACAATCAGCCCGCGCATGAGCAGTAAATTGCCGGTTCGTTGCTTTGAAATTCACACCAAATTTGTTCGATCAGTTTGAAATGAGTTCCGTAAGATTTTTCATGCACCTTCAAAAATAGATATTCAAATATCGGTGTTTTGTTTTGACATCTGCTGGGAAGTGCAATAATTCATGATAAAAATTCATAAGTTGATTGTCAATAGCAGACACTTGGATGTTATGCAAACCCATTTCTCTGTTGTGTTCACCTGTTTCGACAAATTTTAACAACAATTTGTAAATTTAACAACTATAGGACGAATAAAAAATCGCCGACATTTGGTCTTGTTTGCTTAAAAAGTAAAGATACGTAATCGAACCGATCGCCGATTTGAAAAGATATAATCGATCAGTGATCGATTTTTGATTGGATGCCACAGAATAATATCGTGAAGAAGATGCTAAAAAGGAAATGCGGTGTATAAAATTCCAGTGCACCTAATATTACCGAAACTGGGGGGAAATAATCGAAACAATTATAAACACTGACAGTGTTATCAGCTGTATCCAACATGCCGTGAAATTCTGTGGTACCTACAATAATTAAGAGAGATTCAAGAACTCGTTCATCAAATCACGAAAATGTTCACTTTTAATTCAATAAATATTGGAATTAGGAGTATATTCTATTTTCAAAGTAACAGGTCATCTGTGATACTTTTGTAAATGACCAGTCAAATTTAATTTTTTCCCACACGTAGGGTCAATATCCTGGCTATACTATCAAGTTAACAAGCAAGAGCGATAGGGGGCTACTTTTATTAGACTTCATGATGCTATCTTAGAGTGGATAATTTTATGATTTGAATTTTTGCCATTGTATGTAGTAGATAGCAAGAGGAGGCCACTCGTTCGGAATAATGTGAATAGTGTCTGTAGTCCATGACTAAAGATCTGCATTATTCAATCTGTTAATCCAATATGTATTTAGGTTGACACGGATACTTCGTTAATTATGAATAATTCCGTCAATCTTTGTGCCATGCGTGGGTAGTCAAGGCTCAGTTCCCATATAATGAAGCCGTTATTACGCTGTATACCGATCAATTCGGATTTCACTGTCAGTTTGTCGTTATTCAAGAAACAGGATTTCATTCGTAGAAGAGCGACAATTGCCATGCGATTCCGCTGATGAATCCAAGAATCCGTCAAACGATTATCCGCAAAATGTTATAAAAGTTATAAGTTGCGATCTACTGTTTCAAGCTAACAGTTTTCATTTGTAATGATGAAAGGCGATCCAGATTCTTGACCACGAACTTTACTATCGTTGATATTGATCGTCATACTAGTCTAATCATGGATTACGCTGTAAGTGTGCAACTTTTTTCGATTGTCCGAGAGCTACTCATCTCTGTGAGCAATGTAAGCGCTGCGAAAGAGATTGTTTCTCCCAAATCGGACTGTTTTTTATTCGAAAAGATGTGGAGCATGAAACACTCATGCGACTATGATGTAAATCCATGGTCGACATTGGACAAAGGCGACCGACATACTATTCTTTGTATGCTGACGTAAATCAGTCCATTGGGGAACAAAATTCATTGGTGAGTAAACAATGATGACTGCGCTGTTGACGAATATTAGCTCACGAATTAGCGTATCCCGTACCCTGGAATGTACTCTCAAGAGCTTCGGTGGCAATTTATCGTCATTCGGGCAATGTTTTCTAAATAAGACGACGATAAATTTTTTGAGGTCATCATAATTGGATGAAATGTCGAGATGTCAAAGGGTTGAGAGAAGATGGGAAATTTCGACTGACCCTGGAAATAACCGTACAATCTTTAGAATTATGAGAATCATCTCTCCGTCTGATGTGCTTTATAAACAATCGGTTACTTACCCGTAGAAACTCGCGTAAGATCAGTTGAACAAATGGGTTTCTTGATATCTAGCATGTATATCAAATAAATATCACTAACCGCAGCTTTTGGATATTGGAACTAATTTCAGTCCAATAGTCATTCCGGATTTCATTTCTACTTGCTCTGGGTGTTTGAAGTTAAGACATGCGAAATTGTTGCATCCATCATCAACAGAATCTTGAATATCAGCGAGTGACAAAATACAAAAAAGTAAACCTGATTGCTTGACATATCTGTAAGGTACTGTTGGCCTGCTTTTGAGTTAGAGCAGTGCATCATAGATATAACATTGCTGTAGCCAATAAGCAAACCGCTTGAACGTTTTTATTGGATGATCGGAAGACACTATTTTATATGCGTTCAATAACATCCACTGCCATATCTCATGTAGTTAACCAGATGAGAAGGAAATATACCGGAATATCGGAAAGGCATTCAACTTTTTAAATGCGGAAGGGATCTTTTCGGTGTAACTTTTAAACTTTCATAAGCGACCAATATTTATCTAATGGTACAATCATAGTAAAAATATCATATTCTGGAGGCAACTATGATCCAACGCTAATGGTATAAATACTCTATTTTTCGTACAGTACGTAAAATTATATCAAGAATTTTACTGTGCTATAATTCTTCGTCAGGTTTGTTTTTATCAAATCTTGTTAGCTTATTGAATCCCGAATGATCAAATACAAAATATTAGCAGATTAGCTTTAGCGATATATCGTCATTGATGCTAAACAGTACACAGTGCATTACCTTAATTCAACATTTATGATAATTTTCTCTGCTAATTGTTTTTGTATTTAAAATATGCAAAATTTTGTCTTTTTGACTACTTATTATGTGTGCAGGAATCCAAATGAAGTCTATTCGTCAGAACGACCATTTGTTCTTATTCAAACATTATGTTGCTTAGCATTCATGAGTAGTGCCGTCATTGAAATATCCACCAAATTTGTACATGATTATTGAATTTTATTATCACCATACCAACTATATTCTGAATTCATTGACAGATTTAAATTGAAACTTCAAAAAGGTTAAAAATGATACATTTTTTAAAACGTTTTATTACAATTCTAGGTAAATGATATGTCACCCTTTGTAGGTTACAACACAAAAGCAAGTCTGAATTCTCGTATCACGTAAACGAACAGCATTTGTAGCACAACTCAACAATAAGTTTTTTATGGAAGCCATTAATATTACATTTATAATCTAATCATTCATTAACGACAAAATTGTCTGGTGGTTATGATCTGATAAGTCTTTAAAATGATCCAATCAAGTCTTCCTGACACGTCGTTGGGAGTCGTGAAAATCAATGTGGACTCATCTGAGGTTTCACAAGGTAACGCATTGTGCTAAAGTTGAACTGTTCACCTTTCTAGAACAATCATTGTACAAGAAACTTGGGTGGTGTTCAAACATTCGCTTTCCATTTCGATCTGGTCAACATAGTCGTCACTGATAAACAATTGAAGCTGGTGTTGTCGTCCGCTTATAAGTTTCCGTACAAAACGTGACGGAAGTTTAGCGGAGTTATTTTTCGGAATGCCAATGCCATGGCTATAAAAATATCAAGGGCAAAACTATGTGAATTTTGGTCGAGTTTCTCAATTCTAATTAGTCTAATGAAGCGTGATTACCGGTTGATTTATATGACAACGCAACGATTCAGCTATTCCTCCATTTAGCTAAATTACCAATCTTAAAAAGTTGCATGTTTAAGTGTAATGCCATGATTGCAAATACGAATTTTCGTTTAAAATCAATGAATGTAACACTTGTATGTATTTTCTAAAGATTGTTGATCCATTAACCTTTCAGAATTTAAGAACAATTTCGACATTTTCGGTACAATTTCCCAATTAGTTGACAAACACGAAAAGACATATGACAGCACAAAATGTCATATGAATGAAATTCCAATTTGTATGGAATTGACGCTTTAAAACGTATGGCATAATTTCTATTCATTAAACATTTTGGCGAGAAACACCATGAAGCTATGCTGTGTATCATGCGAATTTGTGTGATTCTCAAGATTTTCACAGTAAAATAGATCAGATATATTATGAATAACTGCTATTAACTCCAATGCTGACTTTTACCAAGGTGATTATCATGAGGTAGTCACCCTCTCTAGGAGTAGCACATATATTCGTTGGGTAAGTTCTTCGAATTAAAATTCATGACGCTCATTCAACTTGTGCAATGAGCACAGGTATTTTTGATAAAAGTAGATGAATTGTAAGTTAGAAATAATATGTGAAAATTCATACAGAATGAGCTGCTGGAACATGTTCAACAGTAAATTGTGTATAGGTGATTTTGATGGAGACTATTTCCTTTGGTTGAGGTATATAGTGAGTTTTGTTGGTCATGTTGAACTTCGAATTGATCATGCGTGACAATCAATGTGGTTGAAAGGATAGACCACAGGTTTTGTTGTTAGTGAAAAGTTAATTAGGGAAGACATGCTTTGGCGTGTCTAAAGGCATGGAAAAACTAGATAATTTGTTAGATTCCTGGGGTTTGCTGATGGATGGTGATTGGTTTGGTTACATTAATTATTGTAGGCTTTCTCACTATGTGCAGTCATCAATCAGTCAACGCTCGCACAATAACCTTATAACCGCTCTAATCATATATAACGTTCTTCTTTTAACATAGTCAATACGAACGAATACGGGCTGACACTGTGGGGATCGGTGTCGATCTGTTGTCAATTTCTTGTCACTTGTGAGATGGATGAGTGATGTATTATTGCCGCAACGTTTCGATTGTTTCCCTGTCATTTTTAGTTTCATAGCTAAGGGAAATTTCATTTTAGTCGTCTTTAGAAGAATTATCAGTGGCCAGTTCGTACTTGCATAGTATGAAATGGAAGATAAATAAAAGTTCACTGTACCAACGAAACAGCGTAGCGGATTGGAAAAAGAATAGCCCCTTACTGCTGCATAAAATGAAAATGGCAAGTATCCGTTGCTTTTTGATATCGACGCTGGTAGTTATTTAGTAGTCAATAGCTAATTGTTTTTTGATCTGAATAACCTACTTTCTAGGTGCTTTAAATAGCTAATTTTACATCGGTTTGTGCTCATTTAAACACCAGAAAGGCACACGGTGTCTTCTCCAAAATAGCAGTCATCACCGAATTGTTGAGTTCAAACGAACAACTCGTTCGAGGTTTCTTCGGGTCGCATGTATATTAGGCGGCTAGATGTAAGCATTTTTAGCATTTTTAGTTTTTTTAAGCTGTCTCTGCTATTCTAATCTCGACCTTTTGAGCTTGCTAAGATCCCACATCTTCTTCACGTTTAAATATAAATCTGACGGCTATTAACTGATAATCATTCCATTTTGAACGGTAAAATCAAACATTTGTGGGGCTTTCGTTTCTGCGCACATCAAACAAATTGTATTTGTCATGTTTTGCGCTATGATATGGTCTTTTGAGCTCGATGCACTTCATATAAGCGCGACTGACGTGAACCTGGTCCAGCTGATGCAAATTTATAGAACGATGTTTTTTCAATGTTATATTATGCTTTGAGCAATCGTACCGGCACTGCGTTGCAGTTGAATAATCTGAATACATCGTTTCCTTTTCTAGTCCACTCTGCTAAATTCCATTCGTATTATTGCGTGCTTAAGGCAACTACACGCAGGTCGGACACTCCAGATTTCTTTTTTGAGTTTGTGATGTATTTGTTGATTGTACGTGAATACGAGCGTGCCTTTCGGTTGATTTCTATTTCGTATAATCCCAGCGAGAGCAACGTAACGTGACGTGACGGCACATTAATGCCTGATGGCTGACCAACTTGAAGCGGACGGTAGCCCTCCGATGAGATCTAATGATTTGAATTACTGTCAGTAGATGCTTAGGCGTAGAGCCATAGCTTTCAGTTCGTATCCAAAGTTCCCTGTATTATCTTCCACAAATGTGGAATTGTCTGTCAATCTGGTTGCTGCGTAGATATGTACGTCATGAAAGATCAACAAAGAGAATATACTATTGCTAATGAAACAAAACCTCTTTTTCTACAACAACAAGGGTTTGAAGAAATAAACTGGGCCGATAAATTTGAATAATGAACTCGTCACATGTTTTTATAATGAACTTGGCCACAACTAAAATACATCCAATAAAACCCGGCTTCAAAGATTTGCAAGGTAACTTTCTCGATTTTGAAATTAAGCTTTTTCTTCCCCGGTGGATCGCATTCTTAGAATTATTAATTTCACCTTCCAAAAACTCGAATGATCTCCAACGCATGTCTTTCAACTTGCCTTCTCCAATGTCTATAGAAGCAGATTCGTCGAATCATATACGACCGCGCATACAAGCCAGCAACTTGACTTTGTTGTTAACGGAAATATGGGACTCGTTCCAGTTCAATACAACCCTCTTCAGCTATGAAGAAATTCGAATTTAAGTTTTCAAGGTATATGCAATTCTAACAGATATTTGAGTTGATTTTCTCAAACGATTAACGCCAGAAAATCGCTTCATTAATCAGCTAATCACGCGGGCCTAATTTGAACGATTTGTTGTGCGCACGTTCAAGTCAGATTCAAAAAAATATTTCCATTTGTTTGAAAAAAATATAGATTGGTTTTAAAGATTAGTTTTTTGGTATATCACATCAAGCTCTGCAATACATGCCTGAAAAATTTAAAATGAATCTGATTATAATCAAACAATAACTATTAAACCGCCAAAATTGGTAATAACCGGTTCCAGGTACTCTTTACTAGAACGCCGGAACCAACTACATAGGGTACCATCTCAACTATTTCAAGCGTTGCTAAAACAGATTCGAAGAACGTCGATATTTTTGTTCCTCAGCTGTTTACAGTGTAACAGCGTTCTCATGGCTGTTGCTTCAACGAAATCACCTAAAAAGTATTTGACGTTTGAGGGTTAAACCAAAAATCAGACTCGTGTTAATGCTGCCAATATACGCTGTTTTTATTGATGTAACGAAACCATTTGACTACGTCAGCAGGGAGGGTCTTTTTAAAAGGCTTGATTTATTAGGCTGCCCTCCAGGACTGCTGAAGCTCGTTATTTCGTTCCACTCAGGCATGAAGGGTTCAGTCCATTTTAACGGTTTCAGCTCAGAAGCCTTTGAAATTCGCCAAGGCGTCAAACAAGGGTGTGTTCTTGCTCCCACGCTGTTCGGCATTTTCCGTGATTTGCTTCTGAAGCACGCTTTCAGGACGCGGACAGAAGGCATTTACCTACGCACGCGAAGTGATGGCAAGCTTTTCAACCTGAACCGGTTGAGAGAATAAACTATGGTACGGGAATGTGCTAATCCGTGATCTGCTGTTTTCCGACGATGCAGCCTTTATTGCTCACTCCCAAGAGCACCTTCAGTCGCTAATGGACTGTTTTTCGTCGGCATGCAAAGACTTTGGTCTAACAATCAGCATGAGCAAGACCAAAGTCCTTGGTCAAGGGACTTTATCGCCTCCCATCATCACTGTTGGAATCTGTCAGCTTGAATCAGTACATCATTTCACATACCTTGGACCAACAATTGCGGATAACCTCTCGCTTGACAGGCAGATTGATAAGAGGATAGGCAGAGCAGCCGTCATTCTGTCTCGACTGAACTCTCGTGTTTGGGGAAACCGCAAGCTGACTGTAAAGACAAAGATGATGGTGTACAGCGCGTGCTTACTAAATGCTTTACTGTACGGTAGTGGAACCAGGACCACCAACGTAAGACACGAAAGGAAGCTGAATGCTTTCCATCTACGAAGCATCCGTCGTATCTTGAACATATCGTGAATGGACAGAGTGACTAATGCTGAAGTGATTCCAAAAGCCGGTCTACAGAGAATGTTCACACTATTGCGACAGCGCCGCATGCGGTGGCTTGGTCATCTCTACAGAATGGAAAATGGCCGAAAGATTTATTCTATGGTGAGTTGCAACTAGGAAGTTGACCATTGGGCAGACCGCACTTGCGGTACAAAGACGTTTGCAAAAGCGATATGAAAACTCTTGGCATTGACCCGGCGAGTTGGGGAGAACTTGCTCTTGACCGCTCACATTGAAGGCATTGTGTAAAGTGTTGTCTGCAAGCTGGTGAGGAGCAAATACAGCTCTTGGCTGCTGAACGCAGATTACGCCGCCGGCGTGCAACTGATGCAATACAACAGAGTTCTGACTATCGTTGCCAGCGCTGCGCGAGAGGTTGTTCCTCCCGAATCGGACTGTTTAGTCATTTTAAAAGCTGTAGAACATTAAAATTCATTCGATTGTAATGTACATCCATGGTCGTTATCAACCGAAGTAGACCAACAACAACAACATTAATGCTGAAACTGGTTTGGTTATGACAATGAGAAACGACTTAATCGTCTTTTCTGGAAGAAAAAGTTCTGCCTTAAGATTTTTATTGCTATCGACTCAGCTGTCTTTAAAATTCTCTAGCCAAATCTCTATGAAATGATATGGGGAAGTGTGTACACTACAGCGAACGCATTGTCAGGTTTTACCCGGTGGTCAGTGTTGACCAGTTGGGTCTTGACCGCGATGTTAAACTTCCGATAATAACGTATATTCAACCAACTTGGTAGCTGTTCATACATTCGTGTTTGCATTTTTCACGTGTCATACAATCAATCAGCCGGTGAATTTGTAGATGCACATTGAGCTTGCATGGCGAAGGTCACCAAAAAGTTGTCTAAGTACCGATTTGTTGATAAGCGTTATACTCAGGTTTCCTGAACTGAACGTCATATCAACAATCTAGTCTATCTTGAATGTTGAAGAGTCATTGAAATCATCGTCATTTAATGAAGATGAATGTTTAAAGACTTTTTCGGTACACTTGATATTGACCGTACTCAAAGCTTCACGTGCATGTCTCCGGCCTTAGCATTTTGGGCAGCCATTTCTACTCAGATCAATTCATAGTAATGCAGTTCTTAAGCAGAATTCTTTTCAAAGCAAATTTGAGTTGCTCGTGTGAACGGTTTGTGTACCAAGATTCTTATCAAATTCATTGAGACTGCACTCATGATGTGTGCACACTGTATAATTCATGTTGCTCTTCGTCTTGACTTCGTCCGCTGTTTTTTAATTAAAAAGGAAAAGACGCATTATATCAGACATTTTTAAAATCATCTAGTGAACTACCAATGCGATTTTTTATAGTAAAGGTGAAACGTATCCTTTAAATAATTACAATATATAGATTTTTCCAATTACGTCTTGCATAGCTTGTCATAGATTATCTAAAATACATCTACCAGTAACAGTCTTAATTGTGAAATCATGATAACTCTAACGGTATAACGATAAATCTTGTCATCGAAATGGAATCGCACATTTATTGTACACCGTAACAGCAGTTCTTTTATAGTGCTCATTACAATTTAACACTTTAAAGTAAGGGTACAATAGTAGACGTAAAAATATCGAGTGATAGCACTTTTTGTATTTAACATTTTGTAATTACCCGGTCAACGAGGTTGTTATGGTCCAAGCGGTTCTAGTGATAAGCTCCCAAACCCACAAACGGCTTTAATGGCGCGCTTTTCGTACAGCTTCTAACAGCCAAGTCCTGCTCCTGTCTTTCACGCGTGGTCCTGTTTGCCTCGGTGGAACGGCAACTACTGACAGGAGAAAGTGAAAAGTTGGCTGGTTGGCGTCTTAAAACCAGTTTGCTTCGGGCAGGCGGAACTAGTAGGTCCATGAAGGCGGTCCACCTAGTGGAATGAAAAACGTTATCTGAAACTTTAACTGTCTTGTGACTATGTCCAATCATGAAAACGGCTTCAGGAGTCAACCTCGGGGAATAAACGGAGCCGGAGTCCTGTAAGACAGTTCGAAGTTGCATTTTAAATCCGTCTTGGCGACCGCTGCGACAGCATCGTTGCCCAGATGTATCAGCCTATCTGTTTCTTTGGTTCCACTGGTGTCATGGATCGGTAGCTCTTGCGGTATATGCAACAGCTAGTTATTCATGTTGCACTGCCCTAACGTACATCTCCGCGCACCGATGGAGAGTACACTTTATTCTACCTCTGTGGATGGTAACACGATAAGCAGCAAATACCTGTAAAAGCTCTGACTTGACTGGCCTTGATCATAGAGCCTAGGATTCGATCCAACGGTGGGAGAGATATTTAAGTCTCATTGGACGGCTACCGCCAGCCTCAAGTAGAGCAGCCCCAGACCAAAAAGGTGCCGTGTCGCCACCGTCTGCTATCCTCATTGCGTGCATCGGTATTATGAACCAACCGAAAAGCAGACTGCATTTTTTTCGAACCAGCGAAACGAACTGCGATCTCAAACAGATCAGCTTTGTAAGTGAGAAACTGGACGGTCCGGTTCATGCATTTTGTATTTCATTGTAACGTCTCGAATAACAAAGACGTATGAAAATCTGCTGTACATGATGATGAGCTGATAAGGCTGAAGTTTAACGTGGCTGTCCAGTAAGTTTCACGGCTACCAGATACTGGTATAATAACAGAAAGATATTACACCCATTTGGAAGGGATGGGGTTCTGATGAGCCTTCACTGCATGGAGTTTGGTTTGCCGAAAAGGTAAATCTATATCATTTTCTCACAAGATTCCTTAAATGCAACCCACTAAACATGTGTGGTAATAGAAGATTTCAATGCTAAATTTTGCGCAGGTCACGAGTCTTGCCAAACTGTCTAGGAAATTTCGGAGTATTTCGAACCGAACGATAATGGACAACGTATTTAGTACAGTGCATATAGTTTAGTCTTTGTGTTAGTAATACATTCTTTCAAACAAAGCCATATCACACTTTTTTTTAAAACATCCTCGGTATAAGCCTCGACATCGGCTTGATCTTATTTCTGTTAAACCCACTAATATAGAAAGCGTACCTCACACCAGCTCATATTAAGGCACAAACTGTGACACTGACCATTCACTGGTTTATGCAAAACCAAAGTTTCCCCCGACTAGATTTCACCGGGCCCAAATTGTATGCTAAGCAAAAAACTAGACATTTGGCGTATGTGCGAACGTAATCCTACTCTGTGATTGAAAAAAGCTTTCACAACCAAGCTCAACAAATTGACTCACCCCGAATCGGCTTTTGAAAACTAGGAATCGCTAAAAAGTTGCATATGCCGAGTCGCTTTTTCCACTAATGTTCTGAAGAAATGTTGATGGAGTGACTGCTAAAAGCCAAAGCTTCTATGATGACTACTGTCTTGTACGAGAAACAGTCAACGTTCATGAAGTTAAAATGAATGCCAACAGACGAAAACTTACAACATCTTTAAGTAGTTACAAATAAGGTCTTGCAGACTGCTAAACGAGGTGCAAATGACTACTGATCTAAAATTAGCCTCGGTATCCAAGAGTTGCGAATACTGGTAATTTTCACGGTTTGCATGATGGGATCGAGAGAGCCATTGTTCAAAACAAACTTGAAATGGCTCCTATTGAGCCAGTATCTGATAACCCGATTGCCAAAAAAACTCTGAAGATGGAATAATGTGTTGAGCGCTTCTTCTCTCTAGGGACAGCGCGGTTTTACAGCACGCACCAACCATTGGATATCAAAATACACCCCCTACTCCTGATGAGCTCAGTAGAGCAATAGGCTGCTCAAAGATTGGGAAGGCCCTTCAGTGACGACGAAATTTCAACTGAGTTGACAGAGTATACACCGAATCTCAATGCGGTTTCCTCAGGGGAAGATAAACAATTGACATTATATTCTCCCACAGACAACTTTAAGAAAAGCGGTTGGAACGGTTCATGCCACTGAACGCTTTTTCCACTGATTTAACGAAAACATTCGAATGTGTCCGTAAGAAGGGTATTTTGAGAATGCTTGATCACATAGACTGTTTTCCAAGACTGTTAAAACTCGTTAGTTCTTATCATTCTTGCATGAACGGCTCAGTTTATTTAACGGTTGCTGTTAAGACACTTTTGAAATTCACCGAGGCATCAACAACGGGTGTGTTTCAGCTCCAACGCTGTTTGGTATTTTATTTGTTCTGCTGCTGAAACACCCTATTGTGACGAGAACAGAAGGAATTTCACGTTTGATGTCAAGCTTTTCAACCAGAAGCGCTTGAGAGAACAAACTATGGTACGGGGATGTGCTAATCCGTGACCTGCTGTTTACCGACGATGCAGCCATGAATGCTCACTCCTTAATGCAGCTACCACTGCTTTCATCGGCATGCAAAGACATTTTTCTAGCAATCACCATGAGCAACTCCAAAATCCTTTGTCAAGGGATTGAATCGCCTCCAATAAAACTCTCAGCGTAAAAAACTTCACATATCTTGGTTTAACCATTGCGGAAACCTCTCGCTAGATACGGAGATTGATAAGCGGATTGGTAAAACAGTTCACTTTGGAGGCACTTTTTGAAACGTCGTCTTCAACCCACTGAGAGTAGATGCTGCTCTTGTCTGCTAATTTTTGATCGCACCCTCTGCTTGCAACTGACATCGTTAGACCGATTAATGCCTATCGCTGAGCGGGAGACTGATCCTACCGGACCGGACTGGTCAGTCATTCAAAAAGTTGAGGAGCATGAGAAACTCAAGCGCTAGTGATGTACATCCATGGTAGATATTGAACGAATTAGATCAATAATCAACAACAAAAACAATGTTAACCAGATTTATTTTTACATTTATCTTCTGCATGAATTTCGGACCCAAATGTGAAATACCAGAAAAGATATTCTTTTCCATAAATTATGTGATCTATTATCCGATTTTGGTAGTCAAGCGTGCCTTAACTTTAAGTGTTTAAGCATAAGCTTTACTGTTTCATGCATTTTGTGAAATATGATCACTTATCTGTCCGCAAGCGCTTTTACTAAATGATTAGGTTTCATTTATTCTTCCCGCTGTAAATTTGCCATTGGCTCATATGTGTTAACCAGTTAAACGTTTGGTGTCAAGCTTCATTGAACTATTTGTGCGCAGACAACTCACTTTCCGCTGAATAAGACGTAAGATCTATGATCTAATAGTGTGATGCACGAACCGAATTTTCAATTTTCTAGTGTCTTTCACGCAATCAGCGCTCTAGTTGTTTTAAACGTTTAATGAATGCAATTTTCGAGAATACTTGGTTGCTCAACTCAAAGTTTTCTTTATGTAATTCATCAAATATTAGCCATTGTATCAAGTAATCAACTTTCGAACGAATTTGAAATTTCAACAACATTGCAACTCGCGATAGTACGTCATTTTTTTCAAAAAAATACCTGAAATCACGGAGAGAATTCATTAAGCTGACCAGAGATTATTTAACTCACAACTCCGTTCGCGTCATTCTTTGATGATTCCGAGTTGGAACCACGTTGAACAGTCTATCTCTCATCTACGGATGTCCTATAAGTATCTTGATCAGATCATCCCTCCTGACGATCATGAACTATAGATACAGAAATCCACCCACAAATACTGATCATTAAAGTTGTACTAATTTTCAATAAATGTTTATTTTAATAGCAAATGTTCCACTTAGAAATACCACATAAATATCAAGGCTTCCTCGACAATATCAAATTTCATTCAAATATGTCTAGCTGTGAGGAACTTTCAATTCCCCACATGAACTGAGGTGAAATTGATGAGATCAAATTAGGTTACTTACGTAATTTTTCAGTGGGATTCGAATAGACTGTAAAGACCCTTGGGGATACAAATGTTTACAATTTGAATACGGATGGGACATATATCAGTGGACCGTGCGTTCTTCTAATTTATCAATCATAAATTCGAGAATTGTAACCAGTGAAATGACCAAAATAAATAAAGGGAAAACACTCAGCGGACTATGGAATTGAACATCGTGGCAAGGAGCATCGTATAGAATATTCAATGAGGCGTTGCTACTGGTTACACATACAAACCATAGAGCTCTTTGTTCGAATTTGGTGCACCTTTTGATGATTCTGCTGATGGTCCCCGTTAAGTAATGTTCCAAGATTGCTCTTGGACTAACACTGAACGCACGGAAACTCACAACGAAGATCAACTAGCGTAAAATACATTTTTAAACATTGACCAATTTTAAGTTTATTTGCTATTCACAGATTAATTATTAGTTCGATATGCTTTGGACACTAGCAACAATACCTACTATTAGTTTAGAGACGATGATGTGTACATTTTAGCCTGAGTCGAATTGCCTTTAGTTAGAAGCGTTCTTGATATGACTAATGTCTCGTTATAAGTGAAATGATACCACAATGCAATCTAACTGATTTCAACCAACTTTGTTTTCATGCTGTCGAACTTTGAAACGTTTGATGATCACTTCGGTGCTATTTCACAACTCGCCATTCATCTCATGAGAGATCTCGTCCAAATTTTCGAACTAAAGGTGAAAAGTGCGTTAAAAACACAAATGTATTGGTGATGCAAAAATTGCATATTTATAAAATAAACCCCTTTTCATGCAAATAAAATTCGATAAACTATTGTTTTGAAGCTGGGTTTTTTTAAAAGATTGTGCCGCAACTACCCTTCAATCATTAGACTATGTGATTTGTTTTGAATATGGAAATTATGTTATTCGTTCAACAAACTTCGTCTCAAAAATGCAGTAAACATTTCTCCTTATTGATGAGTCTTGTATTAAATAAGGAAGAGCACGGATAAATGATAGGAATCTGAGAAAAAATACAAGTCATGAAAGCAATAAAAAACGAAAAAATGTGTTAGAGCAATTATCAAACGAGATTCAAGATGTTTAAGGTCTATGTTAAAAAACAATAAGTGTCTGGCAAACGTACTGATAAATACGCATACGTTTTATTCCACGAATACCGATATTTCACAAAAACTAAGAGGTTTAACGTAAATGTCACATAATACACATACGCCATAATTCAAAATTTTGCTGTTTTACTCAAACTATTTCACAGAATACATGCTAGTAGCACGATTGAATGGTGTATATTATTAATATTGATGATGATCTGATTATAACGAGTTTGTTTGACATCGAAAAAATATTCCATTCTAGGAATTAGTTTTGTTAATTTCTCTTTATCACAGCTTAGTGAAATCTTCTTTTAAATTTGCATGACAATAACTTATATGTGATTCCTGAAAAGCACACAAAAAATTGCTTAATATAACCTCTATACAAGAGTCTCCAGCATGCAATATGAGCACCTGGTGATGAGATCATCGAATATTTGCCATTCTGCATATATTTTCTGCATTTATATATGTAGTTTTATTTAGTTTTGGTCCATAAAGATAAAAACATCTAGCATCGCGAAAACTTTTATCGATAGAGAAGCGATTTATTATCGAACATAACGACATGGAACACTATTCCTTAATTGATTATTGCACGTATTTTGTTGATATTTCCAAACGAAACTTACTTCATCGTTGGTGCCTCACATGTGGTTTCAGCATGAAACATTTTTATATTTAAAATTCAGTATCAGTTGCCAAAGCACATTAGGCCGATTCTTATCTCTGTTTCATTTAGCACAATTTTATAGGATATTGAGAAACCTATATTGATAGGGTTGTAATTGTTTGGTTGGCCAGGTTTGGTGGATATCGACCATTGATGTACATCACAATCGCATGATGTTTTAATGCTCCGTATCTTGTAGAGTAACTAAACATTCGCATTCGAGGGTGACAATCTCTTCCGCGGGGCTCACAATGATAAACAGTACTTGGTCGATCCGCAACCAAGAGCTGTATCTGCTCTTCACCAGCTTAAACATAACGCTTTACACAATGTTTCAAAAGAGAGCGGTCAAGAGCAAGCTCTTCCCAACTCGTAGAGTCAATGCCGGGAGATTTCATATCTTTTTCTGTGAACGTATTTGTACCGCAAGTGCGACGGTCCTGAAGGTATATTTCCTGATTTCAACTCACCACAGAGTATATCTTTAGGAATACAACCATTTTCCATTCCATTTCATTCTCCCACGCAGGCGGTGTCTATTTCACACATGGATAAACTAACGAATTGAGGTGAAGTACATTTCTGTCAAAAATGCATAATCGTGAAATGATTTGAACTGCGGAGTTTGGATTGAAAATCACAATCTTAATTACTAAACACCATGAGCAACGACTTAAAGTTCAATTCTTAAGTTTTAAGTCTTCATGTGGAACAGATTGTATTCGATCGTTGAAAGTAAAAAGAGCAACTTTGAGACTGACCATGCCAGGTATTCTTAAACAATCTGTGTATATCAGATATCAACGAGTTGAGGTACAAAATGAGCTGACAGTAGATTTGAACTCCGGATATCCTTTCGCATTAATTCCGTGACTGATTTATACGAAAAGGTATAAAATTGCTACTGTGCCAGATGGATAATCTGATCATCCTAAAATATCCTAGATATTCCGCTACCCGCTAAATCGATGAAGCAGCACAAAAAACTGCTACGACATTTAGGAAATCATTATACTTTTGTGGAACTACGGCTATAACTTCACCTAAAATTGACTGAATCCAAATTAATTTGCATCGGAAATATTATCATTAGTTTTCTTCGCCTTCACTTTATCTAGTTTCAAATTTTATCAAAAACGTTCAATCTGATGCATTACAGCTAAAGATGTTTCTGACAATATGTCAAAAGAAACGATCTCCATCAATTTCCGCATCCGTAAGCATAGAAAAATATTAAATCCCCAAATGAAGATGGAAATTTCTCAAGCAAACGCATCAATATTGGATTCTGGTTTCTATCCCACTGTCAGATTGATGTTACAATATCATTTGGATTATTAGATTATTTCAATTTGTTTGCATATAAATTAATGAGATCTGACATCTTAAAATAAGGAGCATTAATCGAATAATAGAATAAAAGTATATGTTTTAAAACAAGTATATATCATTTTTAGTATTTTTTGATTTGTTAAAAGTACCGAATGAGAATATCAGTTAACAAAAATGTTTGATGTGGGAACTTATATATTCCACCTGATAAGCGTAAATTAAACGGAAATTCATAAAAATGTAAGCGCATAGGAGGTTAGTCAATATTATATCCAGACTTTTGATATATTTACTTGGTAGCCCGGTTATTCAGAGTATTCCGGCGGCAAATTATTCAGCTTTTAATTTATATTGAAAAACATTTACTATTCTATCGGTGTTTCTGGCTAAACCACGCTTTCTGTCTCCGCGTGTTAGAAACAACTAGTAGTACGTATCGAGGATTTCAGCGATTTCGGAAAGTTTTCATCACAAATGTTAATTGCTTTCGCCAGATTCCCGCTGTAGATAAGCCCTTTAGGAATTAGCATGTAGATACTCAGAATTCAGAACTCAGAAAATTTTATGGTAGAAAAAGCAGTAAGCTTAACAATAACCATAGGATGACAATTTTTAAGCTGATCTTACTGTTCCTACCTGATGAGTGCATGCAGCCCGAAACCGGTCGTGGGATGTGTGTGATGGAAATGCATGCAAACGAATATTTTATCATGACAATACTTTTCAGAAAGACCGCAACGTGTAGCATAGATTACGAGTTTAGTACCGAACAAGGTACAATGATTCTAGCACATATTCTTCCACCTGATGAATGGTAACATCATAATCTTAACGCATGATATTTCTCACTTCAATAGATTTAACACGAATCGTAACTAGTTCGCATTGTCTATGAAAATTAATTGTATGCAATATATAAAAAAGTCTTTTTAGTTGTAATAAGTTACAGAATAGGATAACTCATTTATTCGATGGTAAAACTGTTACTCTTGCAGTACTGAGTTCATTTAGCAATTGCGTCTTAATTATTATTATTATTAATAATATTAATATTATTATTATTAATATTATTATTAATATTATTATTAATATTATTATTATTAATAAATATTATTATTAGTAGTAATAGTAGTAGTCGTCGTAAACAAATCTCACTCTGAAATAAGACCGGAAACAAGGTAATCATTTTTTATAACCTGGTAAACTCCAACTCAGAATAACTTAACCGTAAAATTGGCTAACTTTTCTTTTCATATGATCAATAAATTTGTTCGAAATCAGTTGAGCTAAACCTGAATGAGAATTTATCACTTCTAATTCATTAGAGCCGGACAGATGATTGATAACAGAAATATCAGACATGAATTTTGCTTAATTGGTTGCTGGCCAAAAGCCAGAAACTATAATTCTATGTTGCGCTTGATTGAAACAATGGACTAAGCGACGCACTCATAATTAGGAAAACATCTGATTTCCTGTCGCGAATTTTAGACAATAGATGATTGATCTCAGAAAAAATGTTGCTCACTTTTCGCCCAATCACAAAATAAGAATTTATTCACGCTTGCAAACATCTAACGTTTGAATTTAAGCACTGTATTCAGGCCTGTGGCACATTTTCTTGTTCCTAGCACGAGAAGACATGGAATAAAAGGGTATTTAAACATATATATATATATATATATATATATGTGGAGAAATTTTTAGGTGACATTTTACAATTAGCCATGCTACAGCGCATAACCGATTTATTCAACAACTAAACTTAATGATGCGGATACATGAGGGATACTCAATTAGCATACACCATCAAACTTTGTTTCAATTTCTGAGATGTTGTTCACAATGCAAAATCTGAATAACTTTAGTAAAATTAAGCCAGGTCAACACTTTACTTGATTGCCTAACCCAGCTAAATTAGATAGAGGGCTTTTATTGTTATTACAACATTAAATGAAGATAAATGAAAACATTTTTCTGGATCTTTGGACGTAAAACATATGATTCAAAAAATCAAACACTACGTAAAGCATTTTTGAAAAAAAATCTTTCATATTAATAGCTGTCGATTGGATTTCTGCTCGGTTTTTAATATATTTGAATATATTGCTATATGGACGGTCGTTATGCATAGTAAATCCACGATATTAAGTTACCTTATACGCAGCCACCTTATTTTGACAAAACTCCCGCGAGACATGTGACTCAAACGAAGTTTATTTGATCAAAGTTCTGGCTGACAATATAATACGCTTCGAACGATGTTTGAGACAATATAATACGCTTCAAACGATGTTTGAGACAATATAATACGCTTCGAACGATGTTTGATAGATATCTACACTTAACTAAATCTTTCTGCACCGAATGGGATTAATTTGGCAATGAGTCAATACTTCGATTTATTTGTAAGTTTAACCACTGGCTGCATTAAATTGGTCAATGTTTAAAAGTGTTTAGTGGTGTGCTATTTGTTTCACGCAATATGATTTTAAAATACACGTAAGATATTGTGTACTTATTGCGTAATATTAAATTGAGAATTATTGATTAACTTGGCTGAATCCTGTGTACTTTGGATCAGAGCATATGGGCTACAACAAAAACAACAGCACGTCAACTGGTATCATGTGCGATAATTTCCGGTTGTTTAGACGGATCTTCCGTTTCGTTCGTCAAAACGGAAGTCGGTCAGCTCTACGACTTAACAACAACTGATAAATTGATCTGTTTCGTTTTGGTTAGCTGCCAATCCCCCGATTTCCAACAATGCCTAAACTTTTTTCATTTTCCATAATTCTTGTACTTCAAAGGGATATTAACTCACTCAATGACGTTAGACCTTATTGAATGTTGAAACGCATTACGTGTTTCATAATTATCGAATAGACATCCATAATTAGGATGTATGAATGAACTATTGTGTGCATTTGTTCCGCTCGGTATTTGTCGGCGAATTGAAGCAAAATTCTGGTTGTAATTAACAACATTAAAGCGGAAACAATTTTTCTCCGAATGATTACATACATATTGATACATATTGAATACCACGATCGATGTTGTGTTAAATAATCTTAATAAGAATGATGTTACTAATGATAGCTTGATTTTAAACGGAATTTCAATAATTAATTGAAACTTCATACCCTCTCCAAATTCAAGGATTTATTGGTAAAAATTAATACTCTACAGCACTACTGGACAACGGTAGGAATGAAAATGTGAAAAATATAATAGTATAAAATGAATAGATTATATCAAATGTAAGGCTCAGGAATAATGTTCTTTTGCATGTATAAGTCGAATTTCGCTTTAAACATCGCCAGGCAAGGAGGTGTAGGGTATTTCAAATAAATACGGCAAAAAAATGGCGCCGACAATCAACACGGGAACTTGGGATGTAAAGGGATAAGGTATGTCCGCGTCTCACTTTCTCATCATACACGTCAAAGAAACAGCCATAAACCGTTTATATGGTTTGTAAGTGCAAGGGATGTGTGCAATACATTATAATCTATCAAGACAGTGCCAGTTTTGTTAGTTACAGGCAATCTGCAAAATAAACACCGCAACATTCAATAAGAGTAACGATATACGGTAACGAAACCTTGATTTGACATTATTATACGCAAGCTTATAACATCCGGCCTACAACTGAAAGCCATTTATCAGTAACATAATCATTTGAGGCCAGAGAAATTAAGGTTCCCATTATTTTCCGTTAAATGTGGTGACATTTCGGTTAATTAAAGCCAATCTAGCATGAGAAAACGTTGATTCGGTGGAGCAATCTGTCAAACGTTCTGCCATTGTTTTATCAACGTGATCTTCACACTAAATCAATTTTTCACAAAAATGCTTTCACTGAATTCAATGTCAAAAACGCGTCAGACGCTTGATTGAATAAAATTGTAATTAATTTTTAATAGAAAGAAATTGAATCTTGTGCGTTTGGCTTTGCCCCATGGTAAATACGTCTGGAGGACTATGTAAAGCTTTTTAGTGCGAAACATACCAGCTGATAAATTTGAGTTCAACAGGTCAAATGTGGTACTAGCAGGAGCAAACTTCGAAAATGAATTAAATGATTTAATTTTTGAAACATATGGAAGTGGTTCTCTAAATTAATTTGAATTACATATTCAAATTTTTTTCTAGCATTGTTTAAAGCTTATTAATTCGAGGCCATCTCAAAAACATATATAGTTTTAGGTATAAAAAATAAAATCAGATTTCCGAGGAGTATGAACATCAAAATTGATGTTTAGTTCATACCCTGGTGCAAAATCGGTAAGAAGACTATTTTCCACCTCCAATCTCACTGCACAGTGGGGGGTGATCAAGTTCTTGTTGCAGAGGTAATGAAAACGGATATATCCCGGATTGGCGATAACAATCATTGATGTCGTTAACCATGCATCTACATTCATATTTCTCCAAAATATGATCGCTTGTTAAAAATGCCATATCAAATTATAGGCTGTAATCCGGTGCCTCAGCAAATAGCTCCGCAAGATTTTTTTCAAACAAACTAAGCACACAGGATAAGGCATCACCCAAAAAGGTTTAAATCATCAACAAGTGAAGTTACTTGTAATGCAGGTAAACGTTTTAGTGATACCATAACCAAACGGATTAAATATTGAAACCAGTTTGCTTTTTAAGAATAATTTATATCTAATTTGAAACTGAAACTGATGACAGTGAACAGCCAGAAACCGGTACTGGTGTATAATGGATTGGGATGTAAGCACCACAATATATTGGTCATTTATGTGCGCCTCGAGCGCTGGGCTAGAGATCAATTTGAGATTCTGTATTTGAATATTGTGTTTTTTGTAAGAACCCTATTTAAATGAGGATTACAAGTATAACTTTGAATATCTTGTTTTGCTTTGAATCTACGAGTATAAAAATACCTTTAGTTGAATTCAAAAAATTAGTTGACCTGAATGAAGAATAAAACAAATTACAAGGTATATATGTAGTAGACTGACCACTACAATAACGTCCCCAAGAAGGTAGGAGAAAACCCACAGGAGAATGAAATTTATCGCTGTACCCAAAACGTGCGCGAAGATACAGCGGAGCAATCACAGAACACGGGTCAACGGAATTTATATAGAGGTCAATTATTTTTAAGTACAGTAAAACAAAGTTGTTACATATACTTGTATAAAAAATTAAGAATTTTTTCTTAATAACCCCGTAAGATTTCCAAAATAAATTTCTCGCATAGTATGTACTACTGAATATAAACGTGCACTGCGACAAATGAATAGACTACTCAAATTTGCGAATAGATTTTATTTCAGAGATTTATCATGTCCATAATGAGAGAAATGACCAAGATTTATTTGAAGTTATTCGAAATTCTTTCATGTTACTAACGTTGCAGAAAAAATCTAAATCTGTGAAAATTACGCATAAAATTATACATATCCTCTCAACAAGGTGAAATGAAACGTAGTGGCTCAACGACAAATTCCTCACACAACATTATCTTGTTGTAGGACAGTTAAAAGTAAAATTTGCGATTATTTTTCAATGTTTACAGTGCATTATTATATCGAATAGTTTTAATCAAATTTATTAACCAATTTTCGATCAAACTAATTATCATTGGAATCCTTCCTCGTATCACTGATGCATTTTCTAAATATAAATTTCACATGTAATAACAGAAATCAATTATCCAATTACATTCAGTAATTGCTTAATCTTCAAGTTCGCTAAAAATTTAATAAAATCAAATGAATTTACGTCACGAGAAAATCAAGGCAATATCTCTGAAAAATATTTGAAAAACCTTAAAACCTAGGTGCGTCGTTGCGCTAAATTGGAACGTTGTAATGCGATCCGCTTTGTTTATGTTACGGCCGCACTTTCGTGACGGGGTGCAAAATATCGATCAATATTTTTTCCTGAGAATCTCTTTGTTGAATTTGACAAGCGTTACCCTATTAACGACGGGTCCACGTTACAAGTTTTACTAATGGCGTCGCTATTTAGTAATTGATTGAAATCACGTAGTTCCGCATTTTGAAGTTAGTAGATGAAATGAATATACGGCGTTTTTCGGAATAGTTTGATCATTGTATAAATGTAATGAAAAGTAGCAGACGATTTGACATATTGTGAGGGGAGGTCTGAGGATTATTTTGATTCATTAGTGAGCCATTTTAATATTTTTTGAAACGAACAAACTCCACAGATATGAAAGTGAAATTTGTAGGAGCGCTTGGCAGAAATTTAGTATTGACAACATTTACATAATGAGTCTATAAGATATGAATGTATTTTCATATCATTGTTTTGTTTATCTAATATAGTATAATATACCAGTCATGTATACCACATGTACAATGGTATCTCGAAAATTATGAAGCATTCATTCAATCCATACATGGAAAATAGTCTATATCAGACGGTTAAAATTATAGACACTAATGCATAGGTTATAAAATGGGAATAAGACAGATAGATTCTTAATTTTAATTTCGATGCTGCGAAGGATAATTAAGCATGTGCATGATTTCTCACATGAAGCTGGCTTACTTTGTAAGCGGTATTGTCAAGCGGTCTTAAACTGATATGCAAAAATCCTACTTCTCACCTGACATCTATGAAACAGCTTCTAACCATCTTGCTATCTCTGTTTCCCTTGGTCTAACATGACTAGACCATTTCTGTCCATTTTCAATCAATCAAGAAATATTTGTATAAAAGCGAATTCTGCTTATTACGATAATTTTGTTAAAAATATTACCATCCTGACCGTGTGAATTATTTTTTCGTAGTATATAACCATGAAGGTATCACCGTAATCAAACTTTAAAACGAAAGACAACATAAAAGGTGAGGTGGGTTTTGTTTTTTAACCCGATAATCAATATGACAAATTTGATTGATATGTCTAACTGATGTGAAATATGTACTGCGTGAACATGCGTTGGAGTTTATTTAACTGTTTTTATTCAACATTTGGCAACTGGATTCAAGTGGCAAGGGTTTCTCTTCGGTTTCTTCAGAGCAAAGTTGTAACACAATGTCACTCACTAAATTGGATTCTACTCAAAACTCACTGAACCTGATCTTACTGTCTCTACCTGATGATAGCAACCAGCCAGAAACCGGTAGTGGTTTGTAAGGGATGTGGATGTGACCATCACAATACATTACATTCTACTCTGTTGAGCGATATGCTGAGCTGCGTAATAAATTTTGTAATCTGTCATTCTTTTATTCTCCCAGCTTTATTCATGACAGTTAGCTTAAGAAGTGATTTTGATCAAAGAATCGTGTTTGCATCTATCACATATATACGGGTATTTATCAAATAGAATTCTAAATATGAACCGTTTATAAATTTTTGAATAAGTAAAATTTTATGTTCAAACTAAATTGCCGTAATTAATCTCTGTTTGGCAGCTCATTTAATATTACAATATTTTACATTAACAACAACTGTCACGAACTAGAATTAGAGGACACATGCAAACTACTAAATAAAATTGAACAGGAAAATGATTAAGTGGATGTTATAAAAGAATGGAATTTGGGATGGATTCAAATTTATCTTCAAATCTAATGAAGCTTCTTTCGGTCATTTTGCGATATTGCAATGCCTGGAGGGTTTCGATGAAAGCAAATAGCATTCACGAAATTCTAGATCAGATTTTTCATTATTTGTATGATTTATGGTTAGCAGAGGAAAACATTTATTGTTCAACGATTTTAAATTGCGAAACGCTAGTAAATAGCGGCGTAAATGTCATTTGTTAGCTTTCAATTCTTTTGCACTATAGAATCAAAAATATGTTGAAATTTGTTAAAACTATGGCGGGTAATTTAAAATTGACAAATATGTAAAGGAAATAAGCTTGAAGTGTAGCCCAGTTTACTTGAATCCCTTGTTGAAACATGTGGGTGGTGGAGATACTGAAATTGTGTTCATATGATGTAAGCAGCACTATACTTTGTTCATATTTTTGTTTTGCGCCAGAATATGCGTAGACAATCTGTGTGAATTCTCATAAAAGTATGCGTTTCAATGACTTTTGTCTGTGCATTATTAGAAACACAATGGAAAAGCTCATTTTTGAATATTTGAGAAACTCACACTAGCATTGTAATTGAGATAGTTTATAATAGGAATTTCGTTTCAAATTCAACATAATTTCTGGTTTCTCTCGGGACAAAAATTGAACTAGTGTGATCGAGCAGCGTAACTTTGATTTTCGCACACGCAACAAATCTACTCCGAATGCTTTTCAGTGTTAATTAACCCGCAACTGATAACACACTTTTCAATTTGCGCATCACCTGCGCATTTGAAATCACAAGGGAATGAGGATATTCACATAAAAATAAGTTCTACTTATTTCGAATTTCATCGGTGTTTATTGATTTCCATGTATAAAATGTCTATTGCCAAGTGATATGATTTCCACATCGCTCAAACTCGTGCACCTATAGTCAATCGAGGAAAGATTGAGTCAAGATTGTTGATCATTAACTCGAAAGTTTATAGGTACACATTGCTGAAATTGTTAGCAGGATAGTTTTGTTATACATCTTGGATTGAAACGCGTCTAATTTCTTGCAATACGACATCTCTCTTTCTGGTAAGTTCGCATGGAAATCCGTGTATGTACTATTTCTCATTGCTTGAAACGCATGCTTGGCAAGTCAAGCATATTCCTTAAATGTTTTCCTAAAGCGGGACAAGAAGTTCACGTTATGCAATAATGTCTTAGGTTTGTCACTTGTTAAATCATACCGAAGGAAATTCTTGAGTACCTGAATTTTTTGTTGTATAACTCCTAATATAACTTTCAAGGTAGAACAAGCAAATATTTTCCAACAAAATATAGTGTTTCTCCTTTAATACAAATGTTTTTAATTTTCTTAATCAGCAGGAAAACTTTTCTACTTAAAATATAATCTCATCCTCACCGACATGCTTGAGTCAAGAGCTAGAGTGAATAGATTTATCATGGTTTTGCTTGTAAAATAGTTGCAGATCAAATTTATCAAATGTCAAGGATCAGATCCAAAGATAATTATCAAGCTAAATTGCTACCTATATAAGTAGCATATCGATAGGGAAGGCATTAACAATTCAGAGAAGTCGAGCCAATGCTGTTTAATTTCAACACCTTATATTGAAAATGTTTACAATGGCATTGTAAGCTATTGTTCCATTGCCATTTTTCAGAAAAAATAGTTACTAATGCTAGACAAGCTAATCTTTCGGAAAAGTGGTTTAACAGCTCCATCATATCTGTTATTCCCACACCATTTTAAGATGTGCATGATGTAATTACCACGTTCGGGGGCGATTAAAAATAATTAAATATGTTTACTGGGCAAAATGTGGAAAGCTCATGAACTTGTATGCATATCATCATATGCACATTATGTCTTATGAAAACATCATCATATCATCAAACGAAGAATATGAAAACTTTTCTCGCATTTCGATTTGAGTATATTAAATAATTGTGAATCTTTTAACTGCGTTATACATGAAATTAACTGCTGCTAATTTAAACCAAATTTAATATATTCATTCTTTCGCGGGGCCTGTAAATCGGCCGTGCATAAAGTTGATTTCTCCACATGTGTTTCAGCTGTTTTCGTAAATTTTAACGCTGTTGGTGGTCAAATGAATCATTTTTTCGTATCAACTGAAGCCAATTTTGGACGCGCACTTTTGAACGAATTACGAGATACCGGGATGTGATGTGAAAATTATGACCCAAAGATTTCGATTATAGCATTTGCTAAAAAACTTAATCATACTTGGAAATTATCAAGCAAAACGGACAAAAAACTTCGTCCACTCGACAAATTGTAACTTGATGTCGGGACCGGTTGGTCAATTGTTAGTAATTTTTTGGTGAACTTATTCTAATTGGTGTAAATGTGTATATGAATAAAGCTAACTACTTCTGCCTATAAACATATCGTATAGAAAGCTTATATCAACACTTTAAAATCTATTCTTTGCAGGTTTTGCAGAGGTACAATGTGGGCTCGAACGATGAAGAAGGTTAAAGTGGCTTTATTCGTGTACACAAATTTTCAGTAATCAAATTAATTCAAACACAAAATTTCTTTACCATATCATTGTACAAACAATGTAAAAATGAAGATTCGATGACGAAATTCATACTGTCAGTCAAGTCTTCATATGTAGAATAACCATCGCTTTCTCAACCAAATAGCAGTCAATGTAAGGTTCGAAAGAATTCCTCCGTTTTTTAATCCCTGAATAAGAGACGAGATACTGGCCTTGCGTAGATGACAATGATTTGCGATCCATCAGAACCTCATGTTGTGCTTGTACATTATCGTTCGAAGCAACATTGGTTGCTCTTTCACATTCATGGTAGTGTCCATCGAAGACTATCTCTCGAATCGCATCGGCAAAGGCATTTCTCAGTTGTGCGATAACCTAAATTTCTACCGGCATCGATGGGTTCTATAAATAACGCGATTATGAAGTTTATTAGTACAGTGAACTCCATTGTACATATAACATAGAAATAATTTGGGAATAAAAGCTTTTCCGCTGTAATCATGTACATGTATGTTTTGGAAAATATCCATATAAGGCTATCCGAGTTTCATTAGATATTTAACAAGCAAATTTACAAACTTATCGGATGATTCAGTGTAGCACCCAATGAGGGTTCAAAAACATCAGCTGTTTTGAATGCGTTCATAAAATATAAAAAATAGTTTAGATTTGTCAAATTCATTATAAATATATAGCAATACTGTGAAATATTTTATTATTATTATTTTGTATCTTTAATGACGGTGGAGAATGTTTCATGTAGTGCTCACGTAGATTAGTGTTTAACTTTGAGCGCTGCGCAAACGGCGGTCTCAAATCTTTTAATAGAAAAGTATTCTTTTTTTAACAACAAGCCGAACAGTTTTAAATTCCAGTCATATTGTGACTCTTGTTGTGTTCCCACATTTCATGTCTGGGATACATTGTTTTATACATCCATGAAAGAAAGAAGAAGGACAAAACTCTATTCTAAAATTCTCGAAATTTCTGCCTCAAAACTAGTTTTAAAAAAACAACGAATACTGCACAAATTAAACATGAACGAAACATATATATGGCTGTGTGCATTTTGAAGAAGTGTGTAATTTCTTATTCTCCCGTATACACCCTCCAGTAATATTGAACACAACTTTCCATGAGAGTAATCACGAAAGTTTAGAGGCGATAGGTTATTATTACATTATATTATTACATTTTTTATACCGTAAATATGAAATAAAAAAAGCATCAATATCTTCGTGAGCTTGGTGGTCCGAATATAAAATAACTAATCTATTCAGCAAAGTTTTACATTGAGTTTTACGTTTTAGTACTCATCAGACCACTGTGGAAAATTGTCACAGTTCTTCGCCTCGAAGATTTTTATAGGTTATGATTTCACCTATTCGATAAGATGTTGTGATGGCAAAGTCAATTGCTCGAATATATTCCCGAACCATTTGTTAAATCTATTTATGGATTATATGAGTTAATCACCCATTCCGAAATTCGCAACCGCGATAGGATATGAAAAAGAACCACCCGATTGAAACTAAAACAACATAACCATTTTACATCTAGGGCACAGTCAGAAAATGCACCTGTTTGCAAAAATCTTTGAATTTCAACTTATAATAATTTGAATAATCTTTTCCATTCTTGTGAATTGGTTTTCTTAGAAATAAACGATAAACGATTTTAATCTAATTAGTTGGAATAATACACATGATAAATTTGATTAAGAGATCTTCATTCGAGTCAGCCTTGAGATCCAAAGGAATAAAAGTGTGATTTCAGCTATTAACACGGACAAAATACGAGTCTGTGTTTTGATAAAAAATAAATGAAGAACTATACCAGCTACTGTTACATTTGTAGTGTGGTTGTTATTGAGGCTAAAATTGAGAATTCTAAACGAAATCTCCGAGAATGAAAGAAATCAGAAATCTAACTTACCGAGCGTTTTGATCGAGATTGTGATGTACAGTCCACAAAACATGTCAATAGATTTCGGCATCTGTAAATAGTTCCCCTGATAGAGTGCTGGAAATATATTCGCATGACCAAAAACAGTGGAGTTATAACAATTACCAGAAAGAAACCTATACAAAACTTTTTAATTCGCTGTTGCTGGCGTTGAATGGAACAGTTTAAATGAAATCACAGTGGAAGCCTCACTTGCACTGCTCATAATGTACATCGATAGGTAAAATGAATAAATGCCGTTGTTTTGAGGAACGTAGAACAAATTCTATAGCGTTCGATTGAGCGGGAACGTTCACAGAATGCCGAAAAAAGGATTCTTGTAGATGTTCTGGTTTACCAGGAGCTGATTACTTAGGCAGCTGAGTAAGTATATTACAATTGAGAGTAAGAAACATTTAGTTGAAAATATTTTCAATGATTATTTGGGTACCTCTTTGAAAATGTCGATTTCATTGATAAATATTCACTTTTTGATCTACATTATTTATAATTCATCATATTTCGAGTACGGCTTTTAATATAAATGTTGGAATATCCGCAGACAATTTCTTTTCATAGACCCAGATTAAACTATGCTGATAACTCCAATTTATTAGACGCGTGGCAACATTCTCCGATGTGAAAGCAATGACCGTGGTGCTGTTTATCTTATTGTAACGTTAATCACAAAATTTATCGTCATTGTTGACTTCACAACAAATTGATGCGAACTGCAAAAATTACACAGATTTATCAAAAATTCTTTTTATTTCATTTTTACCAAAATTCACGAGAAAATGGATACTCCAAGGTAAAGCATAATCGATATCCGCCAACGAATTGTAGTGAAACACACAGACATTAATCTTAGAAAATATTGCAGAAAATGCAGATCAAACAGTTATGAAAGTTCACCGAAACTTCTGAAATACAGTTTTGTTTGTTTAATTTCATCGCGTACAATCTGAGTTTCATTATACATTGTTAAATCTCTGAGATTTTGTGAAAATTTGCTGAAGTATACAGAGTTAGACCAGATGAACGGCTAATTTAAGTGTACAGAATCCAATGTCGTAATCTTGGCGTCATTTTTACAAATTATTATCATCATTCATTGATGATGACGCGTGCTGATAATAATTACGCAAACCAATCACTCATTTCACACTAACTAAAGAACGATATTCTAACAAAATGAAATGTCTGTTTTCATCATGTTAGGTAATCATTTATTTAAAATATAAGGTTTTTGCTTTTCATATGTGGATGAAAATTGAAAATTTACCAATTTAGACCATATAATTTTGAGATTGTCTCGAATTAACATCAATTGAAGACGTAGAAAATTTTGTAATCCAATTACACGGTTCATCAACTGCTATAATTAATTTAGGTCTTATAAGGTCTGGATAATTTTGTAAAAAAAGCTCTTGGGTGTAGCCTTTTCTTATTTGTGATCATTAAATTGATAAAAAATCCAAACAAAATTAACTGTTATTCCGGATGCAATAAGGAATGAAGAATATTTTTTAAAAACACCTGAAACATCTTTGTCATTATAAAGATTTGGATCAAGTTTAAATCAGCACTTATATCGCTTACAATCCCTGACTAATCGTCAAAAGAGCATGTGTGACAAAACGTGAATCAAGGTTCATAAATAAAATTTCAATAGGGTTACATGTATAATGTGGGACATTTAACAACAATATCCATATTCCTGCAATGTGTGTTTCGTCTGATTTTTAATTGGAATGTAGAATTCGAAATACGTATTACGTAAAATGTTGAATCAAGTCCAACGAATGAAGATTTTACGAGCGGGCAAATTCTGCTAAACAGTTGATAATCACATCTTAATTCATTCGAATATCTTAGAATACGTTTGTACAAAATTACTCTCAAAATATCTTGATACATTTAGACAGCATGCAATAGTTGCACATTTGAATCACTTTGAATCACTTTGAATTGTTTCGCGGGAACGGGCTATGTGCGTTCGTCACTTCAATTTTCCAGTTTCATTCTGTGCATTTCAACTTAAACTACCATTTTGTCTTAAAAACATGATTGCTTTAATTAGTAAAGTAGTTCAAAGTTTTACAGAAAATAACTAGCCAAAAAATTGAATCTTGAATGAATGTTATCATTGTGTTTTTAGAAATATTTCTGTTACAGCGATACCATTTACTATTCCCAATCTATTCGAATAACAGTTAACGAAAATATGAAATATCTGATTGTTTGAGTAGATTCCCTAGAAACTTATAACTGTTTGCTTCAAAATCATTTTTTGTGCGAGCATGGATTTACATTCAAAAAGATTTTCGATTATATATATATTTATAGATATATTTATATTCTGGAACAAAAAGCTTTGGTTTAGGCCGTCAACATGTTTTTACCACGTGTGATTGAATTGGTTAGTCACATAGGCTTATACAACAGTGGATTAAAAGTCAAACTATGTTTACCGCTTCTCCAATTTTTCACGACACATGGATCCTGATCCTACTGTCCCTACATGATGAGTGCAAACAGCACGACAACGGTCGGAAATGCACCCAATTACGGAGTTTTATTTGTGGCCATCTACCTCATCTACATGTGTATTGGCCCACGTGATTGAACAGGTGTCTTACAAGATTAACTTGTTTTCTATTCTTCCACGGTTTCAAGTCATACGTATCCTGATCGCACTGTCCCTATCCGATGAGTGCCAACAGCAATTAAACGCTCACCGTGTGTGCGCGCGATGGAAATGCATCCAAACACATTTTTCATAAATCTCTTCCCTACGTAAGTTAAATTAGTTTCTTTTAATGTTCCTTACCAAACGAAAATATTCAATTTGTTCACACTAGTTAAGAATGAGAAATTATTTGTTAGGACATCGATGATTTTATGTTTAGATTGTACTCATGTTTTTTAATAAGTTTACAGTAAACGAATCTTGTGTAGTTAGTGTTACTTATAAAAATATGAAAGAACTGAAATTTCGAAACAGTCGAATGCTTTTATATATATTAGTTTAAATGGAGTAAAATTTGTGTAATCAAGCATCGTAGCATATCTATGATTAAACGTATTGGTTATTTAGCAATATAGATAAAATCATCACCTGTGCTGTGATACATTATATATGTATAAATATATTTTTGTTTCGTATACCAAGTAAATAGATATATATCGATTCTATAGAATTGTCACTATTAGTAACATCAAACTTATTAATTTTAACCAACAAAAATCGGCATTTGCATGAATTTTCATTACAGGACCGGTTTTGTGTTGTTAACACTCAAGATCCATATGCCTTGAAACAGTGGAAAAATGCTAATTTAGTCTTTCTTGTACAGTGTGGTTTTACAACATTATCCAACAATTGCTTACAAGCACAACTTGTTCAACTAATGAAATTTATTGCATTTTCTACGCAGTTTTCCTTGACTATCATGAAATAAACCATTGAATTGGAATCTTGCCAATATTTTCGATTTAGTTGGATGAATAATGACACGCGAAATTGCAATCATTCTTTATTACTAATGCCAATCGATTATATTTCTTATTCTATCAGGTATGATTTGACAGGTGTCAGCCATTAAGTTCGGTCCAATAGAACCCATTAGCAGGTTGATTTCCGCAAACGCCAACCGCACAATTTTTGCTTCATTTATTATCCTGAAAGGAATGACATTTGCTTTACTAGTGAGTGCCTCTAAACGTTCAAGAAGTTAACCAACAGGAAATAATTAAAACTTGAAGAAACCCAGTAGCGTGAAAAAAAATATATAACGAGGTATATTTTAAATTAATTTAACCCCACGGAAACTTTTGGATAAGCTGAAAGTAAAACTAATCAGAAAAGCCGGTTCATCTCAATTTTATATATTTTTGACTCAGTCCACTTTTGAATTAATAATATACATAGTGGACCAACCATTGAGATAGATAGAATTGAATAATTATTTACTTTGGAGGGTTTATGAACGGCCAAATTTGCCTCCAAAGTACTTTCTAACAATTTTAGTTGAACAGTACTATTATTTATATTTTATTTGAACATATTCTGAAACCAGTCATGAAACGGCACTGTATTTCCTGCGACCGACTCAGCAAAAATATTCATACAAAAACCTTGTGCCAGTGCTCTAGGATCGACTTATATATTCAACACTCAAAGTCTTGACCAATATTGTTTATATTGCCTTCTAAAACGTCGCTCCATCAAAGCTATCATTTTTCCTGTGCATCATATATTTCCCAAAAGAACTTTTATTTGAAGAATTGCTGTTTAGTTTTTTTCATTCATATGTTTATGTATTCTTCGAACTCTTTAATTACAGTTTCTGTTTTTAATATCAATTCCTAACGGATAATTCAAATACTTTCGAGCAAAACTTTTCCATCTCCTCTTTTAAAATTTTTTGGATTTCTCAAATTGCGATGTTTGATCCGGTTTGAATTAATTCTAATTAATTTGGCCCATTAATTAAGTAACAAGCTGGTATAGAAAACAAATTTTCCTAATGGTATCTTTAAAATAAATTATTGCATTTCCGCTAATGAATTTGTACTAAATATGTCAGTCAATTCACAATTTACAGATTAGTTTTAATCAGATGTCGCAAAATCGAAATATTTGAACCATACCACTGGCTTTGTATGACCATTTTTTACCTAGGCATCTAGATATTAATTCCCACGTCTTTAGGCAGACGAATCTTCAAATTTTGTGTGAAATACATTTCGATTTATGACACTTTAGTAAATCGGGTAAATAAGGACACGACAGTCACACTCAGACTAACATCTAGCATATGTTTTTCCGAAAAAATGATAGAATGTGACGCTTTAGCTGTGCAACACTTGTCCAGACCTAAGATATCTAGTCAGCCTGATGCGGCAAGGTTTGCTTCACCGACGATAGTGGACCAATTTATATATTGTTTAGTACTTTGCTTTATCTGGAAATACTCGGGTAAATGGCATTTCTATTTGCCGCTCCCTAGGTAGGGCTACTAAATGATCCACTTATAGGTATCGTCATTGGTCTGAAGAAATATAACCGAATGTGCGACGCAAACCGCATCGACAATATGTAAATTTGAACGATTATCTTAGCCATATGACATTCTAGCACTGCAGACTTATACTGAATATCATAGAGTTTACTGGGCAGCTCAAAATTGATTTTGGTGACAAGATGCTCAGGTGTGTTGAATATTTCAGTTTGTTACTGAACAGCCTATCAGTTATTAATACAGGGATCACTGAGTTAGTACAGAGCTACTGCTACCCAGTTTGCATCATAATCATACGGTATTTTAAGTGTTTCGCGACGGATTAAAACTACAAATCACCAGAAAAGGAATGGATTCCTGATTAACTTATTTAAAATGCGACGCATTAATATTACCACTGCACCAATAGTTTTGTTCGATTGGGGAGAGTGAAGTGTTCCCGTCTATAATTATATCTCTGCGTAAACGTGGAGATGAATTTATGTGCTTCAAATGCCTTGAAATAAGCCCCATCAATACCACAGCTAATCTTTTTGTGACGTTGCTGCTAAATCGTTTCTTCTCCGAAAGTCTTTCCCGCATCAGATTCAATCAAGTCGGTTTTAACACGAGATGGGACCGCAGACCAGTATCATCAGCAAACATTAGTTAGTTTCATTGATTTTCACCAATACATTAACTCTGCAAACCGCAGTGGCTCGTGGGACAACGAGATTTCGGATAGGATACCGACAGCATAATCATGGTCTTTCAAAACCCCACCAGTACACGATTTTACTTTGCGCATAGGTCTGGCAGAGTTGTTCTTTATCGTTAGATATGCCAACTCATGGATAAGGCAATAACGTGTTATCGAAAGGTACACGTTCCAAAATCTGACATGATTTGCGTTATTGATACACCTGTAACGTCGTTGTTCCTAATGAAAGTATCGAAATGCTGCCGAATATTTGTCTAAAACCGGTGGTTTCGCTCCATTGGTCGGTCAAGATGTTAACGGTACGCCATCTGTCTAAAAATCTAGCAGCCGGAGTTCTTTGATTATGTATATTGCTCATTCTCGATTTGTAAATTGTATTTCTCGAAAGTTCTCATGATTTTTGGGATTTCAAGTTTGATGCTAGTAACTTTTCCATTGTTCGTCATTTCGTTATTGCAGTAGCAGAAAAATACAATTAATCTGTATGTGGAATATTTTTCGATAACCATCAACCACGGCTCAAATTGATGAAAGTCGTAAATACTAAGTCGAAGGTTCTATCGCAGGATGCATTGTTATATACTGTAAAGTTATCATGAGACATCCTTAGGGGTTTAATGTCATTCTAGCAGGTAGACTCTGATGATTTGTAGCTGTTCCTTTTCCATTTGTATTGTAACCCTAAATAAATATCAGAAATAATTTTCAAATCTGGCTTAATTCACATTAGAATGTAAGATTTATGATTTGATGTAATGTTGATCGTCAATCCCATATAACCGAGCAGATTTATTTCACTCAAGTTTGTTCAATTTTACATAGTTATTGACCAAATGGCTACAAATTTTCAGAAGTTGATTGTCACAAAATGTCAATTTGACTGTGAAATCATGTTTTTATTTGGACGGCTAGTACATTTATTAAGAACGTATTAACACTAAAGGAAAAATTAAAGATTGGAATTTCTTTCTATATCATTAAAGGTACTTCCATGAATTGCTCACAAGTGTCGCACATCACACGAATTGTGTAAACTATGCTGTTTTCTTATAACGATATATACTACCAAATTCACACAGTATCATCATCAACACAAAACTGATCAAATATCGATTCTTTGTTAACTGCGCAAATATTTAATATATTCATCCTCCAAACAAGCTTTCAGAATCCTTTAGTCCAACATTGGTCGCATAGGTATATGAAATTTCGAAAGTTCATTCGACTAAATTGCAACTATTGTATTTGCCGAGTTTTCATTGGCTAATATATTTGCCCAACTGGAAAGCAGAAAACAATAAATATAGAATATATGTTGAAGTTGCCAGTAAAATCATGGCTAAAATGCACCGATTCCTGTCCATCTTTTCACAAAGTTCCCTCGTACCGCTTGCTAAAATTGCTAATGCGCCTTCGAGAACTATTCGTATTATTTGGGCCACAATTACAGCAACCATGTTCATGGGTTTGTGCATTTGTATCTCCCTGGTCGTTATTCAATACTGCAAACATCAAACTGTGTTCCAACTAGATTACTCTGGCCGTCATGTTGTATACGATCAAATACCTGGTCTAACTATTTGCCCCCATGCACAAGAAGTACACCGTTTATTTCGGCAGGCTGTCGGGGGTGAGACAAAAGAACACTTTCCTTGGCAAGACGAGGTACTAATGAAAGAGTTTCACCGCAAAATGCGCATCTTAGCGCCCACAACCCCATTCGATGTGTTAACACACCATCTGCCTGCGGAATATCTAAACTGGAGTACAGCATTGACAGCGAAATCACCTGTTTATAGATTATTACACAATTTCACGGTGCGATTCCGAATGCAACCTCCACATTTAGCGAAAAACTATCGTTTAGTTGTTATGGAACAAGTGAGTTCAATAATACATTACCATTATTTAAAACCAACATTTACGAAGGTCATTTTATGTCTTACTCAAGTTAGATTAAAATAGTAGTCAGCAGACTGTCCGAAATATTTCGTATCAATAGAGATTACTAGTAATCAACCTTGAATCATGTGGTCGTTCTACTTTTTCAGTGAAATGCTAAAGAAATTTTCGCAATCATATTTTCTACGCATGGGGCAAAATGTTTGGCAGATGATAACTCTGATATAATAATTGAGCATTATTTGTCTAAACAGGTTTTCAGCAAATAATATTAATTTGTTCACGCAAATTTCTAAAATACAATTAAAGAACAAAAGATAAACTTCATAGTTTATGGAAAACTTTGGATCGCCAGTCAAATTTCACATCCGTAACAGTTCCAGTTTCCTCTACCAGCAACATCAAGCCTTGTGATTTTACTAAAGAAGCTTCAGCCTGCTACATATCTTCCAATCTTGCTTCATCAGTATTCGTTTCACTTCTCTCCAACCTGAACAGCGAAAATTCCACGTTTCAATATATAAATAGTCATCGCATTTAAAGCATGCAGGGAGTGAAATATCTTTGGTTTTCATAGAAACATCTTGAAATTTGACAACAAAATTGTTACTTGACAACAGAAAAAATTGTGTAAACATTAATGTAAAGCACGGTCGGAAAAATAGGAATAATTTCTTATTTATTTTCAGCTTGTGTGATGTATTCTTGTATTTTTCATACCGTAGGGTTTCTACGATACAGTAATCACCAATTTCTGTATTGCCTGGTCTTAACTATATGTGTGAATAATATATTTTAATAAAATTGATTTAAAAACCTAGGAAAGCTGATGTAATTTTGGTATTGCATGTTATTAGTCAGATTTATGCGTTTATTTTACTGTACAATACATGAAGAATGATATTAATCACATATTAGTGAAGATGAGAATTAATCAATTTTTGGATAGAACGTTTGATATGTTCGTTGAATCACACAATTGCTTTGAATTATCGGCCGATTTCCGGTTTATTATTCCAACATCTCAGATCATCGGTTAGTGTGTGGCAGATGGCCAACAACTGGCCTCTTATATAAAAAATGAGCTATCGATCTAACATGAACAACGTCATCCACTGTGTTTAATAGCCATTTCATGATTGTGTACCGAATCAAACTTGAGGCTAATCGCATTCACCCACTAATACCACAACACCATGAGAAAGCCAATTGGTTGAACTCGTTTAGTACTCACAAAACAAAGAACACTGGCCTCTATCATGTCTTTCCCAATTGTCACTTCGATCTAATTTTCAACCGATTACGTGCAGGCCGGTTCAATTCAAGTCGGTACCACGAAGGGCTCGTTTTACCGGCATTAAAAATTTGCAAATCTTTCTATAGCAGATGACTTTGTCCATCTTTTCATGCCTCCGAGAATGATGTCGCTTGAACCTTGCTAATGCAATCATTCCGGAACCCGAAATATTTCGAGTTAACATTTGTCATTTTCGAACTTTTCGGCTGCTCCTTTGTTGTGGCGAAACGTGGTGATCTCATGTCCCTCGGAATCTCGTGAATAGCACTCATCGCCAAGGGACTTCGCACTTCCACTATATGCATTTACGGTTGTAGGTATCTGATGCGTTAAATGGAACGCGTAAACAGACACATCGGATTTGAACGCTGAAATAAACATCAAATATATCTTATCTGCAAAAAATGTTCGAATCTTAATACAGTACATTTAAAAACGGTAAAAATCTCACAGAGTTATTATTTCTCCAATTGGTTGTCGTAAAATTTATTTACAGCAAAATATTTTGATTTCCGATGGTATGCTATAAAAGTGCACTTCACACATTCGAAGAACATTTTATTAAACCTATCTAAAACATAATCGAAGAATATTTCAACAATAAAAGACACGAAGGATTTCGTTGATAAATTTATGAAACGGCGACGGGAATGCCATTTATTCAGAGGTAGCTCAAAAATAGATGAACATCACTTTGTGATCTACGTGATGTGTCTCTGCATGAACTTCTGTCAAATTGATCTGGACCAAAGTGAAATATATTAACTACTTGCGTGTTGTAGTTTCACAAATTCCACTTCAAATGTGTCGATAATTCATGGTTAATAATCACAATTTCTTACAAAAGCCGGGTAGGTTGTAAACTAAACATTATTATATTGATTTTGCATTTTTGTAGTTTATAAAAAACAGTTTGTCCCTTTTACTGCACGTTTATCAATCATTTTTAAAACGAATCCAATAATCAATGGAATCATGGAGCGGGTATTCAAGCGTATCATGTTTCCGATTTGTGGCGAGTTTCAATCAAGAACTAATTTTTGTTTGCAGAAACGATTTTGTTTCTCATCGACCTCAATTTCCTACCATTTCACATCAAATCAATTTTAGTTTTATTCAATAAAAATTTGAATTATCTCATACACAAGTAAACCTATTCTGTATTTGACGGAAAAAAGCTCATTTGCATGCATTTCCTTTTCATCCTTTGTCCTTCGTGGTAATGGGTTTAAACCCTGTCTACATGAGTGTGGGCTCATGTGGTTGAACAGGTTAGTCGTACCAGCCTTATCCAATAGTGGCATAGAAGCACAACTTGTTTACCATTCTTCCACTGTTTCAAGCTCATGCGGATTCTGATCTTACTGTCCCTGCCTGATTAGTGCAAACAGCACCAAACCGATCGTGGGGTGTGTTTGTTGGAAATGAAAGTAAATGAGTTTCTCTGCTTCATTATCATGGATTTAAACCCTGTCTACACGAGTATGGGCTCATGTGATTGAACAGGTTGGTCGTAGCAGCCTTCAACAGTGGCATGCAAGCAGAATTTGTTTAATATTCTGTATTTGTTATGAAATTTTATTTAAAAACGGATATAATTCATGGTGGAACAAAATGAGTAAATAGCTTTACAATGTCATAATATTTCGATAAATCCTAGTTTGAAGTGATAATATAGACGATTCATGGAGAGGAGTAAACTAACTCCGTGGAAGATGTTATATATGTTGTGGATAATCTCTGTTCCGACCACTGCCTGCTGAAATCGTGTGCTCTCAATATGAGCTTTATCAGTGTGAACACGAGTTTATTCGTTCAACAAGAATCCAGTAAAAGTCGGTTCATGGGTTTATGGTACTTCCTAGTGTCGATGATTCACAGAATAAAAGTTGTCTAGGTCTATAAAATGTAACAAAGAGAGCTGATTCGAGCAGGAGAATTTATCAAGACACAATATGAAATCAAAATAACATTCTATCGGTATTCTGTATAAAAAAAAACAAATATAAACAAGAAGATTAACTTTCACTTGTTGCAATTTTATACTGAGAATCTTTTACAATCTAACATTGAACATTATGATACTAAGCTAGTGGGCTCAAGTGCATAGAATGTGTTCTATTTATTCAAACATTTGTATCAAGGTTATGTATATAACGAAGCAAAATTTATTCCAGTCAATCCGAAATCCGGCTAATTTAAAGTTCACTAGAGTAAAATGCATGTGCTCAAATAAACTGGCTGAAAACTTGTATCAAGTTGTTTTATATTGTCATCAAATATGTTAGCCACAAATTGAATTTCCGGATGGTATTTTCGCCTGCGAAAGTATTGTATGGCTCTTTATGTCTCTTATCGATTCGTAGCATTCCGATGCATGACGAAGTGTGACATGTTGTTTGGCCGTGTCTGAATGAATAACACATAGTAAGCTGAGGATAAGCAACTTCGATTATTTCACAATAGCCAAAGATGCACCGTTATCACTAACTTTAGCCAGTATAAATAGTGCTGCAACATTGTAGGATCCCGATTAATATTACTCAGTCTTTCAACCTCTGTTAAGACTTGCAAAGCAAACGCCATTGTAATATAGTTTGAACAAAAAAACCTGTGCATAATATTTTACCAACGCATCAACTGTGTCCATGGAGTATCGGCAGCTTTATCCGCTGTCAAAATAAGAAAAAATATCTAAAGTAAGCAACATTTTTTCCATTAAAATTCTAATAGTTAACTGCTAGGTCGTCATTAGTATCCACTTCATTTAATTTACCATGCCTAAATACCAATCCGATTGTTACGTATTTATAGATAAATTTATAATTTTAAATCCGGTGTCAAATAATGTGGTCAGACCCAAGTATAGATGAGAATTTACACGGTAAAATATACAACACTTAGCGCTTTTACTTTACTCATTTTCTACAATCATACTCCACTTATCAACCCACAGCTGGTTATCAATTGATGTTTTCGTACATTATCATTATTCAGGTTCCAAACGTTCGAACATTTATCTGCACAACTTTTGAATTGCGATCTAGGACACCACACGATATTTGGTCTCATTTGGAGATTGAAATCGATCAAACCGAAGGAGAGAACAAAAATTTCGCTCCCTTTACGCTCATCATTCATGAACGTGGCGATCTACCGTTCAGCGCATATGACCGACATATTCACACGGTGTTGCACCCAAACACCGAAATGTCCATTTACTTCTCCAAATCGGTGACTACTCGTTTGAACAACGCACGTAATCCTTGTCACCAAGGTTTGGACGCTAAAACGCTTGCCGCGGATTATCAGCATGCAGCCGGGGAAGCCAGTTACGAAGACTTTGATTGGATGAAACAAAATTATAGCTATCCATGGTACACCGATATTCTGGATCGAACAAGACTCGGTAAAGAGTATGAACTCACATCAGAGTTGGTGAAACAATTAGCCAAGAAAACAGTGCGTTTATTTGGCACGGAATTCCTCTACAGTCGTGAAGCCTGTGGGTGGGCTGAATGTTGTCACAAAGTCAGACAATTTTGTAATTGTAGTTGCAGTTTGCAAGTATTGTCCCACGAAGTGAACCGGTGCACACCGGGTTGTGAAGTGCAAGTCTGTCAGAATGTTCAAATATCTTACACCACATGTCCACAACCTTGTGTGATGATCAAGTTTATCAAACGAAATGAAATAACTATGCAAGGTGAGGATGTTAAACTTCCACTCGGTTACAGTCGACTGAAGTTGGTGCGCAGTGAAGCTGTTCATGTTGCAACGGAAGAAGAAATTTTCTCATTGGCGAAACTCTTCTCAGAAGTCGGTGGTCTTTGTTCACTATTCATCGGATTTAGTTGTATATTTTTGTTCGAATTATTAGAAGCTGCCTTTTTGTTCCGGAAAAACGAGAATGAAATTGGGAGTACAAATGGCTCGGAGCAAAAATCCGCTAGGAGTTACGCTCAAATTCTCCGCGATAAAATTTTAAATGCCAGCACCCCATTCAATTTTAAAAAGAACTTGAACAAGTGCAACCATGAACAAGCTTGTGAAGAACATGACATCCAGAAATTCAATTGCTCACACATGAATTCTCTCAAAAATGAAATCAAAAGAACAAGCCTAAAAGATGAAAGTATTGATTCGGCTAGTTATCCTACTTGGGATGGCGATATTTTGGTTATCCCCGTTACCCGTCTGCGTAACGGTTGTTTAGCAATGCATATGGATAACAGTGATACGGAGCATAGTACAGGACCGTTGGGTAGGTAGTACAATTTGAGAATATTTACCATCAATATTGAAAAGAAATTTTAATTTTCAAATGCTTTATTTGCAATCGTTCAGGGTTAATTCCAGAAGCTTCTTATCAGATATCATCGAGGGAGATTAAGCGGACTCCAAGATACAACATGGATATTAATAACTCAAATGTATAAATATTCTGCGTATTGCAAACAAAGCAACTGTCTTTTTTTGCTTTCGAATTTCCGTGTTTGGAGGAACTGGAAGCTGACCGTGAAGACAAAAATGATTGTATACAGCGCGCGACTACGAAATGTTTTACTGTACGGCTTTTGCATACTGAGAAATCCCTGCGAGACACTAAATTAGTCTAAATGTTGTCCATTTACGGAGCATCCGTCGCACCTTCAGATATCGTGAATGGATACAGTATCAAATTCAGAAGCGGTTTCTAAAGCTGGTAACGAGATCATGTTCGCTCTAATAGGACAGTGTCGGCATGGTTTTATATATAGTATTAGAAATGATCATATAGCAATTATGGAAAAATAAAATCATGAAATACTTAGACGGAACAAAATTGCGAGCAGCCTTTCGATATATAGATAATATTTATCTATTATATATATATATGTTTCTACGAGATGGGACCTACTTGCTCCGAACCCTCGCTTTAAGATAAATTTATTTGAGCGGAAAATGTCATATAACGTTCTTAGCTGCTAAGCGTAGGCGCACACCGATGATGTGCGATTGCCATCTATCACTGAGTTCTGCTATCACTCAATTCATATACCATATACATATTTGTTTCTCCAAATTGGTCTGTTTGATTCTGTAAAACGCTTTGAGCATAAGATCATTGTGCGCTCACACGCGTATCGACCCAATAAGACCAACAACATCATTAATGTTCAAATACACCATCGGACGACTTCTGAAAGAAAATTATCCTAATCATCATGGCGCGGACGTTATCATGATGATTTATGTATTCATCTGGAGGCGATTTGATAAGCCAGATATGTCACGTCAGTTTTAATGGTTGGTTTAACGAACTCGGCGCAGATTCCGCTCAAGACAAGAAAAAGTTTCGACACGCTTACACCATTGAACGAAGCCCTTCACATTTTATAGTTACAGTTATAGATCAAAGTGCAAATGTAACCAGATAAACACCCACGATAATCTCATAGGCAATAGCGTTTAATCTGATATTTTGTGTATACTTTACGTAGAAATTGAACATAGAACATGTTCATCTACTTCTGACATGATGTAAATGAGTTATTTCAAAGTATGCGTCAAGTAAAAAGAAAATTACATGTAGACCATTGGACAATTGACAAGACATAGGCAAGAATAGGACATTAAATTCGAAAAGAACTTGAAACTATTTGCCGGAACGTTTCTAGAAAATGCCTGAATTCTGGAGTAAATTCTGGGAATTTTGATCAATAAAAATTCAGAGATTTCTAAATGCATGATAAAAAGTCTAGAACTACGCTACAACTAAGAATGGTACTCGGGATAGCCTCTTATTAACTTATTGTTTAAAAGACAATTGGATCGTTTGATTAGTGGTAAAAAGAGGAGGACCTTCGAGCTAAGATAAGTAAGAGCGTCACAACTTCTGCAGTTGAATAAAATTAGCGCGAGTGCACAGGTCGTCAGGCAGCAAATTTTAGCTAGATATTAGCTGATTGAAAATTTAAATTGCTTCCTGTTTGCGAAATACGAAAACATAAAATACTAAAAGCTTTTGGTTTTTCGTTGATTTTATCGCAACTATATTAAATTGTTAGATTTTCAAAGGCATCAATTATTCAATTATCAAAACGTAAAATATAAACACTGCGTCATCCCAAAATACAAGATTACCCAGATTGAAGTTATCAGTACACTATTTATATTTACAAGTATGAATTTTTATTACTTTCATTTAAGTTTTCAAATCTTGTTCAAAATTGATGAGCAGCAAAAGGAGAAGCAGAGTTACGAAACAATTAGTTGGAGACGTTTTCAAAATTTTTAACGTTTTAATTTTATTGACTACGAATTTTTGTCATATTATTGTTAGGCAGAAAATTATTTACTCTGTATTTACGCACGTGGGACTAAGAACAGCATGATGTAATTAGCCAAAATAAATTTCATCTATGAAGGCTGATTTCCAAAACGCTGAAAATTGCTAAAGCAGCTTTTTACAAGACACGGGATAAGAACAGAAATTCTTAGAAAACCTTTTGGTACATCCGTTTGAACGACGTTGAAATGTGAACATTTTTATGACTTCTCAAAATGCTGAACCAATTCTACTCGAAACTTTTATTTTTGTGTGCTCTAATCACTGAGTTTCATTGGGAATAGAAATGATTTTTGATATTAACAAAATTGAGATAATTTTTACATAGAATTTGAAATTTGATCGTTCAAATATATATGTATATATATGGAATCGCTAATAATTATCGAGAACTGATTCATATATCTGAAGTGAAGTAGTAACATTTTCATCATTCTCAATTATATTTAGAAATATAATTTAAATTTACGAACTAAGAGTTGCTATTCCGTTAGCAATTGTTTTTCTTTCGCCGCCATTTTCACAATAAACTGTTGCTCTTCAAAATTTAGGCGACAATTGCGACATATTATTCATTATTCAAAGTATCAAAGTAACCCTGTCGTTTTTCTATTTTCCCAGCTATATCAGATGAGGAATTTTTGAGCCTTTTGCAACAAGGACGCATCAAATTGCAACTAATGTAAGTTTCTATTACTTGTACCAGCACACCTTCCTTATACTTATATTCTGTTCTGCGAGTGATTTTTAGACCAGTTTAACTTTGTTTATCACTTTTTGGCATTATATGCGGTAAACATTCATTTGAGTGAGTGACGAAAATATCTTTTCATCAAGAATTCAGCAAAATGATGTGAGTTATCTGAGGGTTATCACGTCCGACAGAAAAACATTCTTCGCCGGCTACAATGTGTTAAATGTTTTTCCAAAAAGTATCGTCAATTTTGGCGCAAGAGTCTGTCTAACACTCAGTGCGCCTACTGCACAAACTTGTTGCAATCTAAATATTGCCAGTTGAAAAAAGAAGAGAATTGATTGGTTTATTTCAAAATATTTTGAATTTTTTTATAGAATGTTGCATCATAAAGCGAAATTTGTTTCGAAACGTTTAATGACAACTTTTCAATTAGGTTGGCTGTGGATTGTTTTTAAAGTTCAGACGCACAATTATCGTGAATACTTGTACATAGGCCAAAACCCACGACCAATATTTCTATTATTATTACATGGCACATGAACTCCTTCGTGAATTCTCTAAACAAGTGGATGGATACACAACAATTGATGATCCTGAGGATCAAGCAGGTTGGGGCTTGGTTATTCAGGAGATTCGGGAATTTGTTGATGGCGAAGATATGTGCGCTGTTGTGAATGCCGATTCCTCCCCCACTGTCATCACCCATCGTCTGAATCCGTTTAAAGGTCTACCTCTGGAAAAGTACGGATCCGGTTATCTCCAGTTGTGCGAAGTTCTTATCGTGGGTAATTGTTACGAACAAATTCGGTTCAGTGAGCTCTCGTTGGATATGTACCGTATGCTCCAGACATAAGAACGGGATTTGTCTGATTCGACAGTTGGTCTGCGCGGTACCAAACCGAACAACTTGGACAGTCTGGAGAACGGTGTTGGCCACTCTGCTGACGAGAACAGTAGTTCATCTCGGCTCTCAAATCCTCACAAGTATCTGCTATACAAACCTTCGTTTTCCCAGTTCACCACAGTGCTAGCTTCCGCGTTTGAGGATGTATCCTCGACCGGAGCCGTTCTCGTCTACTTGTCTGCCGATGGGTTACGAGCACCGTCAGCTAAATACGGAGATGAAACACATACGGGCACCATGGGCTATGATTCTGGTGGCGTCGTGACGAACAATCGACGTGAACACGAATTCAACCTGAAGGCAAAGAAAATCACCATGAAAGAACCGCACTGCATTCATCCCGGGGATATCTACCCGTACATGCGCAAGCCCCTTTTCCTCATTGTCGACAGTGATAACAGCATTGCGTTCCGTAACTTCTCGAACCTCTTTGGTCAGCCGTTTGTTTGTCTACTCTCACCCGAGGTTCTCCCGGAGAAATTTGAGAGTCTGCGGCACCGTGGCAATTTGTTCACACTTTTCCTTCATTGTCCGCTCACGGCGTTTTGTTTCGTCTGCGGTCTGACCAGTGTGCAATCGAGGGTGTGGGATCGTGCACAAACAATTGTGGACAGTTTCCTGGTGGAGTGCTATCGGATACTGACTCGATCCAAGAGTCTAGATTACTCCTACATCCAATTCCTCGTGGATGATTTCCTTCGAATGCTGATTTTGCGCTACTGCTTTTGTAGCATCGTGCTACAATTGTATCGCTCGTTCACCGGTCCTTCGTTCTATCCGTCGTGCTGTCCTCCGTTGCCAGAGACCGAGATGCTCAATTCACCTGTTCTACACAAGCAAATACTCGAACTGGCATCCTTGTTGGACTGCAAATCCTCCATGTGCCTTCTTCTTTTGTAACTAATTTGACAGTATATTACACCGATTTACCTATTCGTAAGCAGTATAGAAACTCAAGAGTCGCATATTATAATGAATTTTTAAATCTCACGAGCAGATTGCTCTGAAACATAACATTTATTCAAAAAAATTGAAATACTAAAATTCTGTAGACGGCTTATTCTTCCGATATTTATCCATTGACGATGGCTTTACTTGGTTGTCGTTCTTGGAAAAGATGTGCGCTTTCACTGAGAATGAAATAAGAATCAGGATCCATTGAATTGACTTCACCCTGAGACAAAGTAGCAATCTTTTCCCTGTCGGATGCTTGTTTTACCAAGAGATAATATTAAATAAAATTATTACTCGGGAAAATGTTAGAGAAATGTTTGCTCTTTATGTAATACCATTCGGTGTCTATTTCGATCACTACAATTCGAAAAGTAGGTTAGAATTAAATTTAAAAATTAAATAGTACAAATTGATTGTTTGAATCCGACATTTCTTAGTGAAATGATTGAATTTGACTTCACACTAACGAGTGATCAAGTTGTAAATTCAACAAGAATATACTTTTTATTATATCACTTATTATACTTAATGATCGCATCCATTTTTCAAGGTTTGCTACAAAATCGCGATGAAAAAACTTATGATGTTGGTTTGCATTCCAAGGAAAATGTTTGAAAAACTGTACACCCACGAATTTCACGTTTATTTGTTCGAAAAAGGAAAAGAACGAACCGAATTTGAAATCCACAACTGGCCTTCAAGCTTCGAAGTGGAATAAATGTGTTTTCGAATTACATACTGTTGAACATGTCATTATTTCATAAATCGCTCGAAGGTGATTATAGTGATTGGTCAATCTTTTCTTACATCCTCACTTATTACTATAACTGTGAAGCAACAGATGGGTTTTTTCAACCAATCTATCAGTTTTACATGATTAAAATGGAGCGTTCAATATCTGAGTTAATGATATATATTGACGGGAAATTTTCATGCCAGAATTAATTATATCACATAACAGCAGGATTCATTTGTCGGGTAGCCACTAAAGGCGGAAAATGTTTTGGAAAATTAATTCGGAAACTTTATTGCATTATAAAAGTGCGAGGGATTTTTAACTTTTGATTTTGTTAACAGTTATTTACATATGCAACGGTGTTTCTCTCATTTTTACATTTAATTACGGAATTTTATTTGTTTGAATGAGTGTCATTATAAAATATGTCAGCTCCATCTCCTGATATGTAAGCATTGGTACAATTATCATGAATCCTATTGTTATGCCATTCGCATAAGGGAATAAAAAGTTTACTGGTACCAGATTCCATATTGCCAATGTGTGAGCTAGAATTAAAGATACCGTTCATTTTCTAAGTACATATCTTTGCTGGTGCACACGTAATGTCTGGATACCTAGTATACACTGTAAAAGCTATAACCGGACCGAACGCTAAATCGAATAAATGTTTCCACAGTTTGAGAAAATCGTTCAGTCACCAATCTCTTCCATTTTCATTATATTCTATAAAGAATACAGAGATAATCATAGTGAGTGCTCTTGGTTCGAATCAGTGACGTTGCATACTGAAATTAATTCTTTTAATTCCGAAACAATCGGCTTCAACGTTCGAAAATCGATCCGTTTCCTGCTAAGTGTTTGCGAATCTTCATCCAAATAAAAAACCAAATATTCTGATGCGCGCTCCTG